>JAXQQM020070369.1:0-110748 GCA_034641835.2 Pinus albicaulis | reverse complement strand
AAGCAGTATGCTTGTTGGGGTTCCCATGTTTTGGCAAGGTTGGCAATACCAAAAGATGAGACAACATAAAACCACTTTCAGACCTCAGGATCTAGCCCTCCTGGGTCCATAGAGGGATCTCTCTATGATTTTCAAAGGTATATGTCTTTGAAGCTCAAAGTTAAGGTGTTAGGCTAGTTATAAGGCACAAGGTTTGTTTGTTTAATTGTATGTTTGGTTGCTAAGAATCAGGAAAGAAGGGTTCAATATAAGACAATGATGAGCAAAGAGGATTTTAGGCAAAGGAGGAATACTCCAGGGAACATTCAAAGCCATTGGGAAATGGAGTCAAGAGAGGGTTTACTTGCTATTCAATATGCAGGCTTTCAGTTGGGCTAGTCATCTAAAGCATTGGATCTTAAAGATGATTATGTGATATGAAATGGTAGGAGAGAAAGGTGAAAGCAAGGAAACCTCCAAGGTGACCTTCAGAGATCAGATCCAGGGACAGGGCTTGCCATTGAACACCTGTGATCTAAAATCCAAAGGCTAACTCTTCAGACAAAGAACATTAAAGATTTATAACACAAAGTTGAAAACCTGATATTAGAGAGAGGCTTTGAACTCTCAATGCTTCGGCCTCCAGCTTGAGGGATCTTAGAAAGGTTCGATTAATTGAAAAGGATCCTAGTGAGATAAAGACAGAGTTCTAGACCTCCCAATGTTCCCAATTCATTCAATTAAACCTCAACAAGAACATCTGAAGCACTGACCTCAATAATTCATACATCAGCTAGCAGGAAATAACATCCACTACACTGGTTAAATCAATTGAAATCAATCCTCAAATACACATATAGCAGAGAAACATTAAAGGCAAGGAGAGCAGAAACATAGGGTACCTAACAAGGGTAAATCCTATGCCAAATTTCTGATGCAAGCCAATAGAAATGCAATGAAATGAATTAAAATACAGAGACAGAAAAACATCACCAGCTGCTTTAAATCATGATCCAAAGAAATGTGCTTGTCATATTAAGAGCAACACCAGTCAAGTACAACATTGCCAACAGCTTGAAATTTCAGTCTGAATACATCTTCCTCGGCCTATCTTACAATTTTACATAGAGAACATGTCTCAAAGGAAACAGCTTGCAATTCTATGATAATCGATCAACAACCTTACAATGAGTTTCTTCCTGATTTTTATAGCTGAAAGGTGAGCTGAGGAGGTAGGTGAAACACTAAATGAAGCATTAAAATTCAGAAAAGAAAGAAGGCTGAAGCCCATTCAGTTTTAAACTCTGTGCATTTATCTCTGGCACTCTTTGGTGAAAGAATGATCTTCTTTAGGCTTCCATTTACTCCGGTATGGATCTGATGCACTCTGGCTGCAGTACTCTGTAGTACCTTTGGTGAATAAACAAAGGGAAAATAAATAACAGTGAAGTGTGTCATGTCGTATAACAAATGCTCTGGTAGCTTAGGACTGTGGTCAGGGCTGTGTTTTCTTCAGGAACACGGTAAATAAAGGAAACAATATGGGAGCTTGGTCCTTTAGAACGATCTGCTGATGTGAAACCCTGATAGTATTGTTTTCTGTGCGCTGGGCCTACTGAGAGATCCATGATGTCTTTGATCTGGTGCTTTGCCTCTAAACCACTAAGTTAAGGCTCAAAGACCTTCATTTTCTTGCCTTAAACTCTCTGCTGCTCCATTTCTATCTCCGTCGGTGAAATCTGCGCTTTAATGGCTCTGGGGAGGTTTTACAGAGTTCAAACCCTGTTCTTTTAATGCAAGTCTAGTCGTTCTGCCACTATATTAAAGACTGTGTAATCATGGCGACTTTCACCACCTGATAACCCTGCAAAACACGAAACTCAGTTATGAAATCCATGCATATGGAAGGATGGCTATGGAGGGCGGGTAGAATGATAGCGCGGCGGTGGTAAAACAGTGGTTTTAGATGAAACAATGGTGAAAAATGCATTGATATGGTGTAAACCTCGATTAATAGGTTTTCAGTGAAGAAACGAGCGTGGACTGTTCGATCATGGTCTGGTGACGAGGATCGACGGTGGAGATTAAACAGTGGGATGGTATATGAAATTGGGTGGAATACATAAAAATGAATGAAAATGTAATAAAAACGATCGTATGCGGTGGGACCCGGCATGGGTGGAGGGCGATTCATCCAAGACTGTCGGATCTCAGGAGGAGGTCGACGGCTACGATTCAATTGAAGGGGAGAAATGGGAGGTTTAACAATCCGATGGACGATGGTGCGATTAGATCATGATCGTTGGATCTTGGATTAAATGGACGGTCGAGATTGGATCGGGAAATCGCAATCGCAAAGGGCGGAAGGGGGTAGCATTTGAAAAATGTGATTGCGATTGAAGCGGGAGAGCGCGAGCCATCGGATCAACAGGAAAATCAACGGCAGAGATTAGATCGGCGGGGGACAGAAAGAAGCGACGCGAGGGGAGCAGAACAAATCTGAATCGTTGATTCTCAGAATGGATGGACGGCTGTGATCTGGTCGAGGATCGCAATCGGGGGGAAAATAAAGAGCGGCATGGTGAAAGTTCCGATTGCGATCAGAAGCGAGAGTGCGATATGAGCGCCAGCCGTCGGATCTGGCGGGAAGATCGATGGTTCAAAAGTGATCGGAGGATCGCAATCGGAAGGAGCGGAGGAGTGGCACGGCAGAAGTTTGTGATTGCGATTGGGGCAGGAGTGCGATCAACGCCGAGCCATCCGATCAAAACGGTAGATCAACGGTGGAGATCACGATGGAGGCTTTGAAGACCAAACTCAATCGCATCAGAGTTTTTATGTTTAACAAAGGGATGCGCTTCTCCAAACGTTGCGATTGCGATTAGCGCTTGAGTCCTTTGCGCCTGGTTCTGGCGCCTGTGCATGTGGGGAAGTGGTTTGCAGGGCTGGCGGCAAAGGGGCTAGGCCCTTAATATAAGGTAGGAAAGTGGGGTTTTTCCCATTTTTAACATTTTCCAAGGCTAGGAAAAGGTAACGATAGGGGGAAAAAAAGGGGAAATTAGGCCGAACAAAGGGAACTCGTAGGATTTAAAGGGAATTTTGGGTATGATTTAGAGGGAAAAGGGGGACTTAGAGAAAAAAAAGGGGGACTTTGACAAAGGGGAAAAAAAGATAAAATGGGACATTCTACAGGGATACAAGGGGAAAATAAAGGTCTTTTGGAGCACAATTTTTTGCAATCAGTGAAGCTTATTAACTCTAGAACAGCAGAGGGAAAAGATCAAAGAGCAGGGAACATGAAGAGGTTTCAAGGATGATGTGTTTTCAAGAGAAATGCATTCTTTGAAGGCTCATAAAACAAATTAGCCCCTTGCGTGCTTGTCAAGGAATTTATAGGGGGTAACATGCTCCTTAGCCCTTTGTTGTGCCATAGATCTAATTGTACAAGCTACCCCATCAACTACATACCAAATCATCACCTCTCTCCCCTAGAATCAATCTAATGTTGATCTTGCTCTCCAAAGTTGGGATGGAATGCTAAAGAGTTGTCAACATGTGCCCCCACTACCAACGTAAACTATAGTACTGTCATGTCTATGGGTCCCTTCATGCTATTAATACCTAACTAAGAAGATCATACCATCCATAGGAAACCAACTCATGATATCTTGCCGGTCTATCCCGGTCGAAGAATCCAATGTGGTGATGTCTGAATACGAAACATGTCTAGAGTGTGGTTGCCAACTCACACTCAACTCATGCTTCTTTGTCCCACCTTTCAATGAGAATTTCCTCAAAGGGAGAGGCCCCTCTCTCTGTCGTAGACTCAAGTGGGCAAGGTGTACTACAAGCCCCACTAATGTACTCTGGAGAGTGTTGCTCCCTAAAAATCTTGCGGTCTGCTAACTTGTATAGCCTGCATCTATGAGCACCTCATCAATGGGTGACCCCGAAGATGGATGCCACATCTCCAACGACTTCTCCTCCATGGCTAACCACGGAGTTAGCCGCATATGCTTTCTTGGCTCATTGTGAGCCTCCATCTAGATCTCCCCCAAATGGATCTCATGCATGATGTGCACCAACATCCTCCTCGGTTACCCATGATCCACCATATCTTGCTCGAGGCTAAATCATCGAAGTAAGGCTCATCATCACGAATATCTATCATCGATTCCTCGGCCTCCTGCATCTTGGAAGAAAAATCTAGCCCTCTTGTCATCGACTCCATGAATTCTCATGCTCCCCGGAAAGCATCCTCATTTGACCCCATGGAATCATCTGAAGAATATTCATCATTCGCATACATAAGGAATGTCCCCCGCTCTACCTCCGCCACATCATACGCAACACTCAAACATGGTGACCAAGCCTCCCTATTCCTCGGATCTTCCGATATCACCCTCGTAACCTTGTCTTTGCTAAACATGGTGTTTCCATATACTCAACATTATCCTCATCAATCTAGGTGAGTTGTATCCCGGGGTATACCTAATGCCCCTACTCCGATAATTCTCCTTGGAGGTAACGCTCAAGTGCATTCGTCGTATCATGGGTGCTTTGCCGCCTGCAGAGTGTCTGCGCACTCCTCATCATGCCAACGTGATGCACCTTCCCCTTGTACACCACTAGATATCATTGGTTACGGCTAGCCACTGCATCATGTACCCTCATATCATGTGGAGCCAACGAATCCACCAATTTTCTAGTAAACCCGTAAATTAGGCTACATCTCCCCATCTTCTCTACGGGATCGAGTGCTGAATCCTCACATCTTGGAATGAAAATGACATCACTACTCCTATCCTCCATAGCTAAAGTGTATCATATACCCATGAGAGAGCATCATCTCCTTACATGTTTGCTTACTTTGTTTGGTGGCCTGCCCAGATGCCACCTCCTCGACTGACTCTGCTCCAAAGTAGGCTAATCATTTTGTGACTCCATGCATGATCATTATGCTAAGATAGCTCTTGAAAAGTGTACCCTCCTCTCGAACCATCCTATCACTAGGGATATGTGGGGCTACAGCTAGATATTTTAAAATGTGTGTGGAACTGAGCATGAGACCCATCGCCTGATGAATACCATCACCTAATGACTCTATCATGGGATAGTAAATCCCACTTGGATCCCAATAATGTCTGGCCCTCGTGTCCCTTTGGTAATCCATGTACTATCTTTGTCTGGCCATGGATGTATCCCGGCACTTCTTTGCTCCATGGGGTACTAGCTCAATACCTCTTGCCACCCAACCTTGATAAAAGAATCAAATGCAAGAATCACACTTTTATAGAATATCCCCTCCATTGTGCAATTGTTGCACCCTATCGATGTATGCATTTGAAGGGGGTTTGGTTCATTTAATGTCTTAAATTGCTTACATAAATTATAAAACGAGGTTTGTAAAATGATGAAGTGTGGTGCACTAAATGTGATTAGTTAACCTTCTTCTTACTTCGTTGTATATATATTTTTATGTTGTTTTGGGGGTTGTTCTTTTATGTCTAAATGTTAATCTAAAATTGTGAAAGGAATAAAATGAATATAGTGAAATTTAAATGTTCAAAACTAATTTTAAAAGAAGGAATAAAGGGAGTGTTCTTAAGTTAAACTAATTTTCATAAAAATGAATCAAAGACTATTATTTGGTTAGAATATGAGCTAAAAAGCAGTGTCTATTCTAATGACCTATAATTTAACATTAGCCCTACTCCATGGATCTAAATCTTATGATTGAAATTTGAAATTGCGGTGCTATTCTAGATGAAATGGATGAGAAGAAAACAACTAATGTATGTTCAATATACGGCATGCAATATGAAAGTATGATAGAATCACACTCTTGAGATGATGCACAAGAAACCGATTATACCTTTTGTAGTTTTTTAAATCTAGGAAAACGGATTAAAGTGCGCAAAGGGAAAAAAACTCAATAATTGCATAGGTTAGACATTCGAGCACCCAATTTTGAATTATGACAGTCGGCTTGTTGGCACGATCTTTAGGAACACCCAATTACTCTGATTGACAGTATCTTAATCTATGTAAAACAATGTAAAAACATAAAAATAAAAGCTCAATGATTGCATAGGTTAGACATTCGATCACCCAATTGTGATGTATGACAAGTCACCTCCTTGGCCTAATCTTTAGGAACATCAATTATACAATAAAGCTGAGAATTTTTATCTAGGAAAGTAAATGATAGAACATATAAGAAACCTAAACAATTGTGAGATCTATTTCCCATAAAATTAATCCAATTGGAAAATAAATAAATCTACCTTCTTGAGAGTTTTAGGAAAAGAAAATATTAGACATTTATTCTATCATTGATTCTAATAAAAATTCATAACCCAATTACATGAGAATGAAGAAAAAAATGCAACACAACATTAATCTACTCGGCCAAAATTGACAAAATAGAGTAAAGAATTAAACTATAAATAATTAAGAAAAAACCCCTCTTTGTGCGGGGGCCCTTTTCAATAGATTTGGTCAAGATCCTAGATGAATATATACGTATTAGCGGGTATGAACCATAAACACAATCATAATATTATAGAAAAGAATGGAGTCTAAAACATTACACGAGTGTTTCGGAAATTACAACTGCCTCTCGGTTTTTGCATAACCGATATTTAAATAAGACAAAACATATCTGTCATGAGCTAATTTTGCCTACAAGTGTCTATCTTAAGCCCGAAACATAGAATTAGATTTTAAGCTGGTTAACTCTTGATTTTCTACATCGGAGAAAATCAGAGTTCTTACCTTTCTTGACTTACATCCTTTGACTAGACTTTGACACGATCTTAGGCATCCTTTTATGTCAATTTCGATGAGCTAAATAGGGAAAAATCCATGTGTGAATTATTCTAGAGATGTATGTGGCTCATTTCTCTAATTTATCCTTGGAACACTGTCAAACCATGAGAGTCATTTGTGGAACCAACGATTAGGCACCAAAATGAGTACACGTTATATAGCCAAATTACAAAAATCATTCAAATAGCAAGAACATCAAAGGAATATAACATATAAAATCATTTAAGTACATTCCTTGAGATAAAACATGACATTTATCATTGATAGGAGTGTATGAACTTATGAAAAATTAAGGAAAAAGGGTGAGAAAGGATGTCGGAAGAGACGATAGTCAGGAGTTCAACATACCCCCACTAAGAACTCATTACATGTCCTCATGCAATTTACCAAATGTGAATTTTCCTCTCCTACTACATTTGTTCAGACACTTAACTAACATATCCATTTTCCTCCTTTTTTCTGTTTCTTTGAAGTGATTTACCTCTCTTGGGATTTCTCACTGAGAGCTTGTACTTGAGATTAATGACTACCTTGTTTAGTGATTTATTTCTTTCGTTTTAACTTCTTGTTCTCTTTGTACCATAGTCCTAAGTGTAGAATGGTATTGTCACCCCTGAAAATTACTTTCTCAATTTGTTTTGTTGTGAGGCTTCATTCTCTTGTTTAATATACCTATTCAATATCTCTAGTTCTTAAGATTTCTTTGTTTGAGTATCAACTAAGTTCTGTGGATTGATAGGAGGTTAGTTCATTTCTACATTTAACTTCTCTGATGACTCTATGTAATCATATACTTTGTAATGTTCCAAAATTTTAGCCTGAAAGCTATTTGGAACATTAGAGTTATGACGACTCAGATCGGTGGATAAATGGGTAGAAAAGCCCATAAGTCCTAAGGAGGATAAAAAAACTCAAGTGTGAAAAGGGCACTCTTTCTAGCTTAATAAAACATCTTCATGTGTGAACGAGGGATAAACTCAAGGCCCAGTTTGACTAAGTCAACAACGCGGTTGTGGAGGGGGAGGAGGAATCCAAGGAGGAATAACGCAATTTGGAGGGAGATGTATCTTTGGATAGAGATTACCTAATTGAGTGGGGCCAAGGAAATAAATCTCATGTTTTATATAAGGAAGAGGATGGCGGCATTATTCTTCATGTCTTAGATTATTTTTCATGTCTGCTCGGACTTTGCTTCTTCTTGGCACTTTCGGCCCAGGAGGTAGTAGTGTTGTTTAGCACGGTGTTCCGAACGGAATCCCACCTCTTTCCTTTGAGGAGCCTCATTGGGAGATTTTCATTCATAATTCCACATCAGGTTTTCGAGGAAAAGCTTCAGCTAACTTCATCAACGCGGTTTTTGCCATAGATTGTGCGGTGTTCTGTTTGGGGTGCGGCGGTGGAAGGGATTGGAATCCGGTTCTCGATCTAGTTTCTCATTGGAGGAAGGTTTACTTCATAGAGGACCTGTTGGAGAGTTCCATGGCTGATTTCAGATCTGTGGTATTAGACCACAAATTTCCCATACATTCCCGGCCATTTTTCCGGCCTGAGAATGTGTTATTTTGGAGCGTGCTCGGTGCATGGTTTGGTGGCTGCGATTGCGATGTTTCCTTGTGATTGAGGAGTTATCCTTTCATGGAGAAAGCCCTTGAGGGGATATTAATCAGATCAGAAATGTTCTGGAACTCTTACACTCATGTGCTTCGGTGTTTCGGTGGTGATTCGATGCATTGAATATCACATTTTGTATGCGAGTGTTTGACAAGGAACCCTTGTCGGGTTATCTTATATTTTGTATAAGAAGACTAGATATCGAGTTCTTGATGCATATTTGATTAATATATGAGTAGATCTGTTGTTCTCCTATTTTCTAAGTGTAAACCCTCTCTTAGGCTACTTTTGATCCCTTATGCAGCAACTCCGGTATTTTGCGGTCTTGGGGTTTAGCACTTTGGAAATCTAGGTGTCGGAGATCTATTTAACCCACCTAGTTTGATTTGTTTCAGCTCTATTATTGGATTTAGGTTTCTTATTAACTAATATGGGATCCAGAGTCCATTTCAACATTTTATTTCACATGTTGTTGTAAATACGTTCTTAGTGCGTGATTCATGAGTTGTTCCTAATTTGGACTATTACATATTTCTTGTTGTATTGGGTCTATGTACGGAGATCTTCTGCTTTGGGACTACCTTCAAAATAATGAATAGGATAATTTTAGGGCTATGTGGAAGATAAATATTGATGGGAGATGATATTGGAGGTTCTCCATCTAAACTTACAAACTCTTTCTCTTTTGGTAGTGTTTTCTTCACACCGAACCTTAGAGTATGGAGCTCTTCTTAGATGTGGAGGATTTAAGTTTTTCTCTAATTGTAACCTTGCTCCTCTTTTCTATTTTACCTTCTGTCTGACTTTACCTTGATTTATGTTCTTTTCGGCTACGAAGATGAGATTTTGATCATTTTTCTGAAATGGAGATGCGAGTCTGTCTTCAATGTTAGTGTCAATCTTCTTCCTTTATACTTTTTCTAATATTGTCTTCTTTAGGCTGCTGCAGTACTTCTTGGGAATGGTTTATGATAAGAAAATTCTCCCGGGGAATATCCTATACTTTCTAAATGAAACTCAAGAAGTATTTTTATTAACCCATGATAGTTCATAGTGTTGTCTATAAAGTGTATTCTCTTCTACACATTTGTAGACATTCTTTTTAAGCTATTCGAGTAGGAATGAAATTTATTTCGCCTTCCTTTAGAAATTCATCAACAATTGAATATGATATACATACATGCAACCAAACCTACCTTCAAAGATGATAAAATTACGTAGGAATTAAAAGCGTGTTCCTCCATTTGTTCTTGAGTACAAAGCAAGGAATACCTTTTACGAAATAGAAGTATCCATGCACGGATTTTTTGAGGATAACCTTCCATGATTCATTATGAATGAACCACCTTTTAACCCTTGCATTTGTAGCTTAAACTATGAATGCTTTAATTCTTGAGAACAGTATCTCTTATGTCAACCTACTTGTCCCATCAAAGACCTCGCAAAGGACTTAGTGATCTCTTTGTGGAAGTCGTCAAATTTTTCTATGAATTTGAGCCACTTGTATACCAACATCTCTATGATGCGAGGATATCCTTCCATATATTTTTTCCCACACAGTCGATTTGGCTATCGATCCCATGCCTTCTATTATGAAGAGTCTAACCTTAAATTATCTATTCTGTTATGAAGTGAATTCAATTACAACTTTGATGAAGGACGTGAGGTTTGTAGAAATAAGTGAGATGGATTTGGGTTTTGAAGAAATGTAGATGGATATGTCCGATCAATAGGTCATGATCATTAAAAATGAATGGGGAGTCTATTGTGGACCGTTATAAAACATAATGCGGACAATGTGGTTGATCTATGATATGATGGTGAAAATCGAATCAAATGATGACATGTCAAGGTAGCATATGATTATCCATATTATACATGCTAATGTTTTACCCTTGTTATTAAAATAATTTTTACCTTTACCTTTAGAGCTAACCTTTCGTTGTCATTTCTTTGGTGTTGATTCTTCGAGTACCTTTTAGCATGGAGGTGTTCAAATGTAGTCATATAAGTTCTGTATTCATCCCATTTTTTTAGTAGCCTATACAAATGTGTTAGAGCTATAGAATGGAATGGAATGTGTTTAACGAGAATGTAGATTCTGAGAATGGAAATATAAACTTCAAAATGGAATATGATTGTGGAATGGAATGTAAAAGCTGCGAAATAGAATATGAGGCACGAATGGAATATATGCAAAATAGAATATGAGCTACAAATGGAATATGGTAACAGGAATGGAATGTAAACTGGACAATATGAGCTGAAAAATGGAATATGACTATGGAATGGAATGTAAGCACGAATATGAAATTTTGCAAATGGAATGTCACTATAGAATGGAATGTAAATGTAGAATATGGGGTGAAAAATGGAATGTGACTATGGAATGGAATGTAAATTTAGAATTGAATGTAGTCTTGTATTACTTATTGTAGAAAAGAAAGGAAAATAAAGGATGTCAATTTTTATTTTCATCCTTTTGTATTTTTTGTATAAGGATGGAAATCATTGATTGGTTTTCATACTTATGCAATTTTTATTTTATTTTTATTTTTATTTTATTTTATATAGGAAAAATAAAGGGTAAGTTAGTGAAGAAGAAGGATTCTTCTTCACTAACTTCATATCGATATTATCTTGGAAAATCTTGATAAACTCTTGTCTTGAAATTGGCTTATGATATACTTTCAATGCGATGTCCATTCACAAGAAGAGGTACCTTTTCTTCCTCAATTGTCACGATCCTAAGTGCTCCATTGTCAAAGAGTTTTTCAATCTCAGGCCCAAGACAATGAGTAGATACTTTCCTTGAAAATCTTTGAATTTTGAATAATAAAAAAAGTGCCCAATCCCTACTTGAAACTTTTTCTCCTTGATATATTTATCATGCTATTTTGGACCTTTTAACTCTTGGACTATCTTGGTTCTTTGAGCTGCATCTTGCCTGATTTCATCAAGCTCATTAAGTTTCTCTAATCTATTAGCACGTACTTCGATAAATCGTCCCCGAATTGCCTTTGCCATCTTGAAGGTTTGAATCTAAAATTATATAGGGAATAGGACTTGCTTCCCATAAACAAGTTCATAGGGAGTATGTCTGTTGTATTCCTCCATGTGATTCTATTGTGAAGTCCATAGAACTCTTGTGAGGAAACTTCCTTCAATATCCTTGGCTTGTGGATATTATAATTGTGTTGAAATTCTTCTCAACCATGTTATTGGTAGACTCTACTTGACCATTTCTTGTGGATGATAGGAGTGGATTTTCTATGCTTGATCTTGTAGTTTCCACAAGATTTTTCACCAACTTTGATGTAAAATGAGATCCTTGATCTGTCACAATTTCTCTTGGAACACTAAAATGAGTGAATATATCCTCAAAAATAAATTTAGCTACCGAATGTTCATTAGTTGAAGAAATTTCTTTAGCTTCTACCCATTTAGTGACATAGTTAAGAGTGACATAATTAGGTACACATGCAGGAATATATTTCTTTTGATTAGATGGTGGATTGATTGGTCCAACAAAATCCAAGGACCATTTCTCAAATGGTTCGATGAGTACTGAGTTGTAATGGAATTTCATACGAGAGAACATGTTTCCCCATTCTTTGATAGTTGTCACACCTTTTTTGACATATTCGTTGGTATCCTTGAAGATGGATGGCCAATAATATCCTAAGTGAAGGATTTTATGGGTTGTCCTCTTATCAAAAAAGTGTCCACCACGAGTGTTCATCATGACATGCTTTAAGAATCTCATGCATTTCATCTTCTCGAACACATCTTCGATAATGAGATGCGAACTGGTTTATACGGATCATCATTAATCCGTGAATAATTTTCACTTATTTGAATAATTCTTCTTTTCTCTCTAGGAAACAAATATGAAGGTAACTCTTTTAATGACTAAATGACTAGCAATATCTGCGAAACCAAGGAATTTTAGTAGTTATTGCAAAATGGTATTCATCGGGAAATTTATCTTAAGATATCATTTTTGACATTTGAATTCTAGACAATCTGACAGCTGTGTTTTGTTTTCCGAATCGGTCTAGAATGGTGATATTTAATTCTTTGCGGGAGTAATAACCATCTTGTAACTCTTCCATTAGTAAACGATTTATTCATTAAGTATCTAATTACGAGTGATCTTGTATGAACAAAGGTTTCATAGCACGTAATATAATGTATAATTTTTTTTATAGCACGAACAACGGCTAAGAATTCCTTTTTCAATTATAGTGTAATTTAACTCGGTGGGAGTCAAATTCTTTCTTTTGTAATAGATAGCATAGGATCAAATCTTGTTATTTTTGTCCTAATGCAACTCCTAGAGCTGTATACGAAACATATGTTGAAATATGAAAAAGGTAGTTTCCAATTTGGACCTCTTAGATGGGTGCTTTAGAAATTTTTGTTTTTAAAGTTTCAGAATTCCAATTGGCAATCGGAGATTCCAAGCCCGAATTCAAAATCTTTGGTCGAGTAACTTGAAGAGTGGGGATGCTATTTTAGTGAAATTTTCTATAAATCTCCTATAATATCTTGTGAATCCTAGAAAACTATAACATCCTTTTGAAAACTTGGAGTTGATAATTTGGAGATGACTTCAACTTTAGATGTATCAAGGTAATTCCATCTCTTGAAATATGATGTCCTAAAACAATCCCTTGATAAAAATCATAAAGAAATTTTCACGAGCTTAGTGAAAGGTTTTCTTCCTTACATATTTTAACAACCATTTCCAAATTCTCTAAATCTTCTTCAAATGAATTCCCATAAGCTTGTAAAGTCATCCATATATACCTCTACACAATCATGTATTAGATCGGAAAAAAAATTCCTAGTACTACCCTTTGGAATGTTGCGAGGTGCATTGCACAATCCAAAAAGGGCGTGCTTGGTAACATAATTTCCCCAGGAGATGTGGATATTGGTCTTGTCTTGGTCTTCGAGGTGCTACCTAAATATGATTGTAACCACTAAAACCATCAAGAATGAGAAATTCTTCTTGCTAATGTGTATCTAATACTTAGTATAAAGGTAAAGGAAAATAATCTTTTAGGGTATCTTTTATTCAACTCTCGATAGTGTGCATGCCCTCCACTTACCATTTTTATTGGGTAAAATCACTAAAAGGGGGAAACCCCTTTGACTATACGAAATTGGGTAAATGAAGTTCACATTCATTATTTTTTGCAATTCTTCTTACAATTTCCTAAGATTTTTGATTCATCCTTCTTTGAGGGTGTACGATAGGTTCTGATTTTCCTCAATGTAGATGTGATGTATACAAGTCTTAGGACTAATTCCTTTCATGTCGGTGTATTCCTGCATATGTAGAAGAATAGAGTTATAATGTTTTGATTAATTTTTTCCTGTTGTAATCTCTCAAAGGTTTTTATTTATGTTCAAAGTTTTTCCTAGAAAGATTTCAACTATAGAGCTACCAAATTCTTCCATAGAATGAAGAGACATATGCTTGGGTGACAAATATTCAATATTGCATTGTTGACGAAATTTCTCATGTTCATATTACGAAGATGTTTCAAAATTTTCTATTGAATTTAAGATTTGACTATCTTCACTAATACTTGGAAATAGTAAAGGGAGGTTGTATATCATTGTCATCATCAATCCATTCCTCGTCTTCCAATTCAGTGATTTTTTTTGTGAGGAGGATATAGATTGAATTTCTTTGTTGAGTTACCATCGAGGAGATGTACATATCACCGGATCTACAACTATTAGAAGAATGAGTTGTAGCTAACCAAGGTCTTCCTAATATTATTGGATGTACTCCTAGATTTTCTTAGGAGTTAAGATCATAAATTCAACGGGATACTCCCAAGAGTCTAAGGATACTGAAATATCTTCTAATACACCATAAATGCTTGATTACATATCACATGCAGTAATTGCGGTAATGTAGGTGTATACAAAAGGTTAGGAAGTTTGTTTGTTCCATGGTTTGTTTTCTCATGATGTTTATAGATGCTCCTAAATCAATCAATGTATTTGGAATTTGAACACCATTGATATGTATTTTTAATAGACTTCCTAGATATAGATATTTTTGTATGGAAATTTTTCCCATCATTAAATCCTGTAATTTTTCCTACTAGTTGAATTCTTTTTATTTGTTTGTTTTTCTTCCTTTTGGTTTTCTTCATGCTTTCAAACTCTTTTATTGTTTAGCTATAATTGGAATCTCTTTAATGGCCTTTAACAAAGAGATTTTGATACAAACATTTTTCAATTCATCTGAAAATCATAATTGGGCAACATAATATGTTTTTTCTACCCCTCTATCAACTTGTAATATTTCAGGAAAAGGAGGTTTAAAAGTAAGTATTGATGGTTTCTCTATGATAGGAGTTGAGTTTATTGGTTCTTTTTGTTTTTCATTTCAGAATTCTGGTTTTGAAGAGATGTTCCTTCCTCAAAAATTTTATTTGGCTATAGAGAATCTTCCTCAAAATTATATTGTTCTTGAATAACTACGAGAAGGCTTTTTTCTTTTCTAGTATCCTACCCGGATCTAAGTTGGAAATTATTAAGATCTAGTGGAGTAATCATGTAGGTTGGAAATTGTTTTCCTTCTATCATGTAATTACGAGGATGTGTGTGGGGTTTGTTAATGGTTGGGTAGGTAGTTGATTTGGTCTTTGTAGAATTGCAATGAAGTTACAATAGTTTTGGTTTTGGAGTTGGGGTTGTTGATTTTGTTGGATAATTTTTTGGGGAGGATAGTTTGGATATGATGGAGGATATTGGTAGTATTGAGAGTATACATGATAGGGATTTTTCATTCCTTGTACTTTAAGATTGAAGTTGAGGCCAAGGTTTTTGCCAAGAATTCCAATTATTTGGTGGGGGATGAGTATACATTTGATTGTTAATACTTGATTTTATGGCCTTTGCCATGTTATTCTAGAGATAAAGAAAAGATATTCTATTGGATTTGAAGTTGTTTCTTCTTGAAAAACTACCTTAAGACCTGAAATTGAGGAGCAAATCTTAGTTTCATGATTTTCTGAAAAAAAATCATATAGGTATCTCGACTTTGCATCAAGAGGACATTCTCTTAAAGCATGCTTCTTTCTACATTTAGGGTGAGAAAATAGCTAAAGCATAAGTCTCAACTTTCTACTTGTTTTTTAATTTAATGGTGTCTATTTGTTGCTAAGACCCCCTAAGATATACGTTTTAAATTCATCAAGCATATTTCCAATTTACGCCCTACTTACTATTCCGATTTATAAAAGATCTATTCACTCTAGCAAGAGAAGGATCTCTTGGACTTTTCCCAATTTTTATTTTCCCTTGAGAGATGAATACACATAATTCGGCAATGTCAAGTAATGGGAGTTGAGAGATATCTCCTTCCCCATCATGTTGAGGATATATATCCACTCATCTCTAATGGCTTCTAATAAAAGAGATTTTAAAGTATATCTTGATCTAAATTATCCATTTTTGATCTTTTTATGTTATAGTTGAATATTTCAATTAAATCCTCCAAATTCTCATCCTCCTTTTGCATCATTTTGAATACTTCATCCTTGTGATTAATGTGTATGCAATAATCCAAATATATTTCTAAAAAATTCTGTCTTCATGTCATTCCATGTTCTAATAGGCGAGGTGACTAAACCCATGAACCATTTTAAATATGCTCCTTTCAATGTTGAAGGAAACAACTTATGTTTTTGAGAGTCACAGTAAATAATCATAAGTTCTACACAAAACTTCAAATTCAAGCAAAAAGGTTTCGGGATCTTCACTTTTTAATCCATGAAATTTTGGGAGGACGAAGGTGAGATATTTTTCATTGTGGCATTTGTATCTCCATCAATTATAGGGAATACAAAAGAAATATAAATTTCCCTATTTCTATTATTTTCTTCATTTTGTCTACCTCCTCCTGCATTGCCTCTACCTCGTCCTCCACCTCCTCCTCCAAACGGTAGATTTTCTCCATTTATAACTTCTCCTTCTCCTCTTCCTACCTTTATAGATTCTTGAGCTAATATAAGGTTCAATCTACAAGGTTAATTTCTCTTCATCTGGTTCTTCTATTAGTAATGGAATGTTGAAGAAGGTTCTTGTGCTTATTCTCCACTAGGAATTTCTAACTCTTCAACTAAAATATGTTCCCCTTTTAAATTGAAAAACGTTACTCAATGCAATGAGGATCTAGGATCTTCTTCCTCTAAGTACCCCGATGGATGAGTAGGAGATCCTCCTAATTGGATTTCTGACCTTAAGACTTGATCTATGTCAGTGAAATATGTAATATGAGTTTGAGATGGTGTATCACTACGTGGTCTAGGTGAGTGGTGTTGTAGGAATTAAACTCCTACCTCTAGCTATAAATCTACCCCTAGAATCTCTTTCCCTACGCATATCATTTTTTTAGATGTAAGAAATGAGGATACCTAATTACACTTCACGAAACGAAGCCAAACTTTTTAGTCAATTTAATGTCTTAAATTTCTTACATAAATTATCAACGGGGTTTTTTAAATTGATGAAGTGTGGTGAACTATATGTGATTAGTTAAAATTCTTCTTATTTTGTTGTATATATATATATTATGCTGTTTTTGGGGGGTTTTTTTCTCTTATGTATAAATTTTAATCTACAATTATGAAAGGAATCAAATGAATATAGTGAAATTTAAATGTTTGAAACTAATTTTAAAAAGAAGGAAAGAAAAGGAAGTGTTCTTAAATTAAACTAATTTCCATAAAAATGAATCAAAGACTATTGTGCGGATTTAAGAATATGATCTGAAAACGAGTGTCTATTCTAATGACTTCTAATTTAACGATAGCCCTACTCCATGGATCTAAATATTATGAATGAAATTTGAAATTTCAATGCTACTCTAGATGAAAGAAATTCAAAAAGAAAACAACTAATGTATGTTTAATCACTCTAGCATCCAATATGGAAGTATGATAGAATCACCCTCTTGAGATGATATAAAAGCAACCGATTATACTTTATTTTTTTTAAATCTACGAGCGAGTTAAAGTGTGCAAAGGGAAAAAACTCAATAATTTTATAGGTTAGACATTCGAACGCAATTGTGAAGTATGACAAGTCACCTTCTTGGCTTGATCTTTAGGAACACCCAATTATACAATTTATTGAGGATCTTAATATGAAAAAAAATTTAAAATCATAAAAAGCAAAGCTCAATGATTGCACTAGGTTAAATTCAAGCACCCAATTGTAGTATGACGGAAAAGGTCACCTCCTTATTCTTTGATATTTAGGAACATCCAATTATACACTAAGCGAGAATTTGATCCCCAAAATTAAATGATAAAACATAGAAAGGAACCTAAACAATTGTGATCTCTATTGCCTCAGAAACTTAATCCAATTGGAAAATATATAAATCTTCCTTCTTGAGATGTTTTAGGAAAAGAAACAATTACACAATTATTCTATCATTGATGTTAAGAAAACATCCATAACTTAATTCTATGAGGCCAGAAGAAAATTGCAACAAAACATTAATCTGCGAAGAAATTGACAAAATAGAGTAAAAATTAAACTAAACATAATTAATGAAAAACCTCCTCCTATGCGGGGGGCCCTGCGCTTAATAAATTTGTTCGAGATCTAGTTGAATATAAATGCATTAAACAAATACTCGAACCATAAACACAATCCATGTATTATGAAAAGCCGGAGTTTAAAACAATACACAATTTTTTAGAAATTACAAGCGCCTCTTGGTTTTGCATAACCGGTATTTAAATAAGACAAACATAAGCGTGATTAGCTAATTTCACCTACGGGTGGCTATCTTAAACGAAACATAGAATTATATTTTAACTAGTTAGCTCTTGATTTTCTACGTTACGATAAAATCCAAAGAGTTCTTTTTCTCTCGTCTTACATCCTTTGAGCGGGACGTTGACACGATCTCGGACAGCCAACACTACTGTCATTTCGATCAAGTAGATAGGAAAAAAATCCATGTGTGAATTATTCTAAGAGATGCCCATGTGGCTTTTCTCTAATTTCTCCTTGAACCTATCGAACCATGAAAGCGACTACGAAATGAATGATTAGCTATAGAATATCTTTGCTTGGGTCTGTAGCCAAATTACAAAAATCCATTCGAATAGAAATAACATCATAATATAACATAGAAATCATTTAAATTCATTCCTTGAGATAAAACATGAAATTTATCATTGATTGGAGTGTATGAACTTATAGAAGATGGGAAAAAGGGTGAGAAAGGATGTCGGATAGACGATAATTGTAAGGAGTTCAATAGGGGGTCTTTCAGCAGGTCAAATGTGCCCTCCTAGCACCATTATGGAATCGAGTCATTCCCCATTGTGGACCAAATTTTACGTTGACTCGGCACAAACCCTCTCATGCCCTTGACTCCTCATTCTCACAGTAGAATAGGCTCTTGTACTAATGTGGCCTTCACCTTCTGCAGCTAGAAGGTCGACCCAAAACTAATGGAAGCCCAATTGTGTGTGAACATCATCAATACCTTTGTATCTCTTAGCACACAGCAAGGGCTAGCCCAAAGGATAGTTGCACACCCTCCTCCATAGATACTCCAATATGCAAGGCATGCTCACTATTCGTACTTGTGATTCTCATCAGGCATTTTTTCCATAAACCAAGGGATGCGTACCTATAGGCTCCTCCATGATGGTGGATTCATCTCCGAATACCTCATCGGCTGTGATGTACTTCCAAATTATCATCGAAGGAACTCGATGCCTTGAGATACCCCATCAATGGATACCTCAACAATGGGTGGTGTCTCGCATGTGTGGGTATATGCTAAGCTGTCTCCTCCCAAGTCTTGTATGAAGTACTCTTTGATGGCCCATCAAAGAAGTAGGTAGAAAAAGTCTACTCATAGTAGATTAAGGTCATTTTCCCTCCATGTACCCTCTTTTCGAAAGGCTGATCCATAGAAATTATGCAGCCATATGCGGTTTTATGCACGAAACTCCCGTATATACGAGATTCGCCTTTATGAAAGTAGCATGCGAATTTAATCTTCTAATATTTAAGAAGAATTGGTAAGAGAGACGAGAGACAAATCCCACGACATATGCAGATGATGAATGCTTCCCTAGGAATAGGCTTAGTAAATATGTCGGCAACTTGTTCTTTGGAGGGAACATACTCCAATTTAACCTTTTTCTCAAGCACTTGTTCGCACAGAGAGTGATACTTGATAGGAATGTTCTTGTTCTTGGAATGTATTACGAAGTTTTTGAGATACTAATGGCACTTGTATTATCACATAAGATGGAAATAGGAGGTGTAGTGTCTGCATCATCCAAAGACGTTGTGTGCGGCATGATGTGGCGACCACATATTTTGATACTTGCTATAGATAAGGCAATGAAGACTTTGTTTCTTCTTGAACCAAGATACTAATTAGAGCCCCATATAGAATGCACCACCACTAGTTCTTTTTCGATCATCAAAATTTCCGGCCCAATCCGCATACGTATAGCATACATGAAGAGTGAGGTCAACATTATTTGGATACCATAGACCAAAGTCTTGAGTCTCTTGTATAAATTTGAATATAATTTTTACGGCTTTGAAGGTGAGACTCTTTTGGATTAGCTTAAGTCTCGTCCAACAATCCCAATTGCATGCATAATGTTTGGTATTTTCTCGGTTAGATAAAGAAGACTTCAATCATGGATCTATACTAAGTTTGCTTCTGGGAGAATCATCATGAAAGCGAGGTTACATATAGTTACCATTGGAGTACTTACAGGTTTGCGATCTTCCACCCTTACTTCTTGAGTTGCTTGAGATATTTTTCTTGTGATAGAAATATGCCATCTGTTGCTTGTTGCACTTGTAAACTTGATAAAATATGTTAGTTCTCCAAGTAATGACATTTCAAATTCTTGTTGCATAGCAGTAAATTCATTTCATGGACATTCTTCCTTGCCAAAATTGATGTCATCAACATACACAACAACATGTCAAATAGTTTATCATTCTCATTTTTTTTGTATAAGTTGTTGTTAGGAGATCCTTTGTGAAACCTTTTTGTTTAAGATATTTGTCGAAGACGATAGTACCATGCAGGAGCTGTTTGAGACCATATAAATCCTTTTTAATTTTGAAAACAAGTTTTTCATCATTTCCATAATGAATCATACACAGTTTGTTCTATATAAACTTCTTCTTCTAGTTCACCATTGAGGAAAGCAGATTTTACATCCATTTGATAAAATTTGAATTGTTGAAAACTTGAAAAAACGAAACATTCTTATGAGAAAACTGACAACGGCTACGGGAGAAAAAAATTTCTTCAAATTCTATACCTTCTTGTTGAGCATACCCTTTACAAACGGTATAGATTTTTTCCTAATAACATCTCCATTTTCATTTAACTTGTTTTTGAATATCCATTTTTGTTCCAATAACATTTTTATCATGAGGTCTTGGAACCAATTCCCAAGTATGATTCTTTTCAATCACGATCGAGCTCTTCATTCTTGGCTTGAATCCAACATTCATCTTTACTAGCTTGATTTAAATTTTTTGGTTCAATAGTAGATAAGAATTCGAGATAGCTAGGGATCCTACAAGAGTTATTCTTGTTTGGACACTGATCCCTTTTCTCGAGAAATTGAGATTTTGGATGATTCTTTTAGTTATACACGGATGAATTTTTCATATATCTTCTTCGGTGCTTCATTGAGGTTTCTCCTTCTATATTGTTGCTATTTGATGAGGGGGAAAATACACATCATCATCATCTTCATTTCTTGTTGTTATTTCCCTTTTAGGAGAGTACAGCAGAGACTCATCAATTACAACATCAATACATTCAAAAATCTTCGAAGTATTTTGTTGTAACATTTATACGCTTTACTTTTAGAATAGTAACAATGAAATATTTCCTCATCTACTCTGAGCTCAAACTTACCATGTTTTCATAATTTTCTTGATAAACAAATTTCTTCCAAAAACTCTAAAGTGGAGTGGGAATATTACCATACCATAGCTCATAAGGATTTTTATCATTATTTACGAACATGACCACCGATAAGAATATTTACTACGGTATGTCTTCCCAGCTTCTCCCAAAAAGGTATCGGGGAGTTCGAGACTCACCCGACATATGTAATCCATCTGTTGAGCTTGTTTTATTGATTCCTTACGCACGCCATTTTCTTGTGGGGTTCAGAGCTACGGAAAACTATCTTTTTATGCCATGATGTTCACATAATCAAATAATTCATATGATATATATTCTCCTCCTCGGTCATATCTAAGAAATTTGATTTTAAGATATAATTAATTTTCAACCGAGCTTTGAAGATCTTAAAATTTTCAAATGCTTCATCTTTATGTTTTACAGTAAACCGATCCAACACATTCTAGAGAAATCTCATCAATAAATAGAATATGGTATTTTTCTCCGGAGGTGACTTTTTCCTTGCGAATTTATAGATCAATATGTATAAGTTCAAGGAGTTTATGCTAATCCTTCTTTGGCATTGAATTCACCTGGTTTCTTACCAAATTGGCATGATTTTCATATGGTACTTTCGAGGCCCAGTGATGCTCGGAAGATGTGAACAACTTTGAGTACACTAGATTTGCTTATTTTAAGAAGCTCAAATGTCCCAATAATGCATTGCCATAGCCAATTTTTCTAAATATTTACCTAAGTAGCATTTCTCTTGGCCACATTTCAATACATACAAGTTACTTGGTGTTCTATTTTATTTTATTACTTTTTTTCTGTGTCAGTTCATGTACTACACATTCTTTTGAACTAAAGACAACTTCATTTCCTTGATCACACATTTGAATCACACTCAACAAGTTATGCTTCCCCAATCCATCCACATACATAACATTGTTAGGTTTCACCTTTTTCTTTTAGAAAAGTAAAATATTTTCCTTTAATGACAACGAGAGTAATTTTCGAAGGTAACATTATTTTCCTTCTCTAGTGCATTGCATGAAGAGAGTTTATTTTTATCACCTATCATGTGTTTTGAGTGTACTTTATCAATGTACCATTGAATTTTCTTCCCCTTTTGCAAATAAATATATGCCACGATTTGAACCTATGAGCCTTCTTTCTCCATCCCTTGGAGGTTTGATGGTATATGCTCTTTTGGCTAAAGTTTGCTCCACCGCATTCATATTCTTCATGACCAAATTTATTGCAATAAGAACATACAATTTCATTTTGAAGAGGAGAAAAGTTTTTATAAGTATTCTTATTTATTCTAGTCTCATTTCTTTGCTTTCTTTCATACATGTTCATGATGGTTTTTTGTATGCGACACATTGAGCAACATGACCAAAGTTATGACATGAGAAACATTGGCTCCATTAAAGAAGAAATTTAATGATCGAAACCTTCTATTCATGTTTACCTATTGATTTATACTTCTATTATTGTTCATCCTTGAATTCAAGTGGTCATGTTTTACTTAAGAGTCTCTTTGTTCTTTTGCTTAGTGACAAAATGTTCTTTGGCTAGCTAGTTGCATTTAGATATCTTGGTGCTTTGTTGTTATGTTAGCCCTCACCTTAAAGGCGCAAAGGAAAAACTCAAGGTAAATGAAGAAAAATCCATAGGAGGTGAACGGGCTAAGTAAATATAAGGGAAGTATGGTATGCAAACCCCATTCATGGTAAAAGCGCGAACAAAATAGCTGATGGTGCTTCACAGCGAAGCAAAATCGGGGCCGCGACCATATGTGGGGCAGTCAAAAAAAGAGCCCCACGTGGTGGGATTCTGGGGGTACTAAGGATGGTATGAAGAAGGCAGAGCTCTACCCCCTGGAATGCATGGCGTCACGGGTTGGCGGAGCATGTCTTAAATGTTCCGTGGGGTGATGGAGTGTCACGAGAAGGTTTCACGGGCCCCTGCTGGAACCATTAAGTGGACCCCTCAAGAATAACATGTGGCATTATTAAAGTAAAGGTAAGGTAAGTTAGGAAAGCTGGTACACGACCAGTACCGGTATTAACCCAGCGCGTGGCTCACACCTACCCGGCTCCTGGTAGCCAATAGCCTAATGCCACGTGCCCCACTCTCGACGGCCTTATGACGTCATCCCTACAGTTGGCACCGTAACCTCATTTTCTGCAAATCCAGGCATGTTTAACCCTGTTTTACGCCCACTTTCGTAAAATACTTGTTTTTATGAATCTGTCATGCAGTGAAGCTTGAAATCCAGTACCAGGTTGCTTTCAACCCCCATGTCTCTTTCCCTCTTGGGTTTTCTTCACTGATTACAGGTATTTAGTAGTTCTTTCGCCTCACAGTTTTCCTTCCGTTTTACTTTTCAAAAATGGTCATGGGGAAAGCCAAGTCCAGAAGTCTAAACTTGAAACCACACAAGCCCGCGAGGTCAGGGCGATTCCTGGACCTGAACCTTTCATTGACACTAAAGCTCATATTCACGACCCTTTATACCCTTTCAGTGTCTCCCGTGTCAGATCCGACTCGTTGGAAAGCTATGTGAAGGGTCAAGACCGGTTCAGAGTTGTTCAATCAGGCCTATATTACCAAATTGCTCCGCCCACCTATCCAATTGTTGAGTTTATATGCTGGCTCAGAGATGCCTATGATGAATGCAAAGATTTATTTCTATCGGCTCAGGGAAACAAGATTTTCCAAATATCTCCTGAGCTCATAAAGGAAGCCCTCCGTTTTCCCCGCACTGAGAGCTACGTTGAGTTCACTGAGTTATCTCTTTCCCTTCAGTTTTCCAAGTTGCCCTGGAGGCAGCAAAGTGAATTTCTCTGTTTTATTTCATATTCCCGCCTTACGGCTATCCCGTCCTCAGATATGATGCCCTTGTCCACATTCAAAGAAAATTTCCAGCCTATCCTTGCTTTCATTTCAAGGTTACTAGGTCTCAGGGGAGGTCGAGCGGGTGTCAAAAGAATGTATAGCTCTCCTTTGGCTCATGTCTCAACAGGTTGTTGTTTTAGATATCCCTACTTTCTTGGCTTCGGCCATTCAAACCCAGTTCCAAGAGTTACCCTCTTCAGGGTATTTTGGGTTCTATTCATTGGTGTTTTATCTCTTCCTGTTTCAACATGCTAACAATTTTGAAACCCTAGGCCTCGAAAAGCTTTCGAGAGAGAACACCTAGCCAAGGACCATCTTTGAGTGGAATGTCTTTGTTTGTCAACAGTCTAACAGGAGGGGTTACCCTCGGTTCTTGAATGAATTCATAGCCTACACCATAATCCACGACAACCATCTGCCCAGTATATTTCCTGAGCAGAAGTACTGGTTGCATTTCGATGATGAAAAGAGCATAGGGGACTCGTACCTGTTTGACGACTACACTGAGATTAGGGTCTACGGTGCAGACGTACCCCCCTACCGCCTATTGGTGTTTCCTGCTATGCGGATGTTTTCCCTTGAGTACATCCGCCAAACCTTGAAGGCGAACCAGTACCACTTCGTCCCCACAAAGAAAGGGTACATTCTCAAGCTCCCTACCACTATCGGCCCCTTCACCGTAAATTCAAGACATGCCCTCTCCACAGTAGAAACACTACTTCAGGGGATGGATCTAATACAGGGGAAAGCTTGGCCCTATGACCTGAAAGAGATCCTTTCCAATAGGAAAAGGAAAATAAAATCAACTGCTTATGTACATGAGACTAGGCCCTTCCTTGAGTGGAGAGCTAACCTTGATACATGGCCTTTGGCTTCATAGATGGAAGTTGAATCTTCAGCTGGAGAAGGAAGGGGTGACACTACTTCTGCGGGTACAGAGAGAAGAGGGAAAACCAGCGAGGCCAATGCTTCAGGAGGACAAGAAGATATGGATATGGGCAAGACATCTCATTCCTTCAAGAAGCAAAGAATGGATGATGTGGAGATTATCTGGGAAGAGCCTTCACAAGAAGAATTGATCCGATACGGGGAGCCTGACAGAGGCAGGGCTGGTTTCACAGTTAATTATGATGGTGCCTCTTCTTCAGAGCTCTCTGGACTATCTTAGGCCATCTCAGTTAACAGAGCGGAAGTAAGGGAAGAGATTGGCAATAGAAATAGGATTGTAGGGGAGAAACTCCGAGTAGAATTAGCTGGATTTGTGAATAAGTATCATACTCGGCTTACTACCGAGCTTGACATGGACAAAGAACAATTCATAATCGCCATTACAGAGGCAGTGCTGGACCCTGCAGCTAAAGGAACTAGCTACCGAGCTTTGGAAGTCCCTTTAAATCTGGCCAAGGTCCCTTTAACAGACAAGCTTGGTCTACATCAATGTATCAGGGATATGTTGAGGGACGAAGTGGTAAAGCTCGCGCTTTCATTGAGGAAGCTCGAAGACAAGTACAGTGAAGTACTGGAGAACTAAAGGAAAGAAAGGGCTAGTTCTAGAGGCATAGCCAACAACCTGAAAAATCTCAGGAGGATAGTAAGGGAAAAAGGGAGCGACAAGGATGCAGTCAAAAAGCAGCTCATTATGGAGTTAGAGACTGAAAAATCTGAGCTAAGGAAAAGACTACACATTCCCTGCGGACAACATGTACAAATAGAGGAGTTAGCCCAGGTGGAGAAGGAGAAATTAGCTCTCGTTGATTCATTGGTCAAAGAACAGGAGGGGAATGCTAAAAGGATCGCGAAATTGGGTGCCCTCAGACAGAAAATGGCAGAGTTGCAGGGAAAATGGGACAAGCACGTAACACCAACCTTCGATGCGCCTGGCACCACTCTAAAGAAGCTGACTAAAGCTCTGTTAGAATTATGGGTTTTAGAAAACGAAGCTCGTACAACATGCCAGAGGATACAGGAGCTAGAAACTAAGCTAGAAACGAATGACAAGGAGGTAGCGGCCCTGCAGGAAGAGGTAGAGAATGCAAAAAGGGAAAAGGTACAACAGGAAAAAACCATTAAGGAATTGACCAACCTGATGAAGGGAAATGCGACCCTCCTAGAAGCCAGGTGCCTCATCTGGACCGACATTATATCAGAGGTAAAACAACATTGGAAATATATTACTTTGGTCGCTGATAAAAAGATCACGATTCGATTATTCAAAGAAAATTTGCAGGAAGGTCTAGCAGAAGCAGAAGGAAAAGTGACCATGGCTAAAAGGTATATCACTTACCTGAATGGATTAGACTCTGAAGAGCTACTCGCCCAGGGGATCGAAGTCTATTTCAAGGGAGTGATGGAAGTCAGAAGGGTAGTCGAGAAGGAGATTGCGTGTGCGAACGCATTGAGTGGTTTGGAGCAGGTTACCAAGGGAGTGGAACAGTTTGATCAAGAGTGGGATGAGTTGGTAAAGTCAGGCCTCCCATCATGCTGGGAGCCTGTAACGGCTGCATTTTCAGGACTGACAGAGTATGAACAGAAGTTGACAACCGTTATGAACCAGACTGATTTACCATTTGAGAAAACTACTCGCCTGAAAGCGGAAACCATAAGTGCCTCCCTAGGCAAGGAAATCTCCCTTCTTTGCCAGATTAAGCAGTGCTTGGCCGTCCGAGTATATTACACTGAATTGACCAATATTCAGGCTTTAGTAGAGGTTTTTTCCACTATGCCTCCACCAGGGGCGATCATATGGCAAAAATGCAGCGAGTATGTCAGCACCCCTGCCTCCACATCATCCCACAAGTCCCCGCCTCCTCTCCGACACAAAGTTGGTCCGTCCACATCAGTAGCACTTCCAAGCCAGCCGGCAGCAACCATGCCTCTTCGTTCCAAAAAATGATACTCATGATCTGGCCCAAGAGGCCCATTTAATTTTATTTCTTTTACATTGTAATATTGGGTGAAATCTCCATTTCACCCTCTGCACTTTATTTTCTGTTAAGTTGTTATGTTTTTAGTTAGCACCTTTGTTAAGGCCACTGGGTAGATGATGTGAGGCAGTTTTCCTCAGGATCAATTATGATTTTGATAGAGACCCCAAACAAAAATATATCTGGGGAAATATTTTGTCTACGAAATATCTTTTGGCCCAGCTGAAGGCTATAAAGGATGCAATCAAAAGTTGAGGCAGGGTTCCATATTTTCCAAAACAGAGACTGCTAGTCATGAATGTTCCATTTTGTAAAGTTTTAAGGCATTTTCATAGTATGTGTTGAAGGATCCCGTCAGGAAATGGAAACGGATTTTTCTGTTGTGTAATGGATTCCTTATGAGATAAGTTACAGTTTGTATTCCCTCTGTTATACTTTAATACAAATGTTCTTGGAATTTCCTTTACTCTCTTTGTATCGTAAGCTATCGGAATGTGAGTGCTGATTATGTAGATGTGAATTTATCTGTGGAAAGGTACTCATATCTATTTGTCTATTGCACTTTAAATATGGCTCGAAGCACGATATTATGTTCATATTTTGCATCACATTCACCATCTTTCTTCTTATATTAGCTTGGGTAGATTCTTATACTAGAATAGGCCTACCTGTCGTTAATATTTCCTTCATTTGCTGCCGCTGTTTCCACACTCAATTATTTTGATAACTGTTCACGGATTTCATGTTCGGCCCTCCTCACAGCAGTTAAATTTGGGTCTACCTTTTGATGTATGCTTATTGACCCTTATGTTCTACTACTGGATGTCATTGTTATCTACTCTCTGTTTCTGATGTCTTGATCCCATCTTAGAAAAATTTAAATCCTTTTTACAACAAGAGGTCTTGTATTGTCAACTACAACAAGATTTTCTGAGCCCTCTTGGCTTAAGATGTCCTAGGCATTGGTCCTTAGCAACTCAGGGCTGTGTTTAGGAGTTACAACATCTTTTTGGCGTCGTTGTCGAGGATCACATTTGAATATCTTATCCCTGGGTACGACAGAAACACATACACCCTTCAAAATTAGGTGAGCACGAAGGGTTGAGAGTTGTAGATCCCTCACCTTGGCAAATCCACTGTCCTTTAAAGTATAAAATCCATTTGCAGTCCTGGCTTACCAAAAGCCCCATCTAAGGTCATATACCTCTCAGTTAAGAACTCCTTCTATATCTAACCCAGAGAAAATCTTATTCAAACGAATCTGGAAAGAAAAGCATCCTGCACACACTGATATACCCAGATTCTTTCTAGAAGACTCCCCATCTTCCTCACAGCAAGCTGAAGTCTAAGGTCCTGGTTCCACTACAAGAGTCCTTGAATACCCACCAGATAACCCTTTCCTTGAGAATTCATAGGTAAAAGATGACGTAGAGTCAGTATATATTTGTCTTACATCCCACTCCAGAAGCTGAAGAAATAAAGCAGGTAACCATCCCTTAGATTTCGCTTGCCTAAGCAAATCCACAGACCACCATTCAACTTATTCCCATTGTCATTAAGCCAAATCTCCCTCTTAATCCACCCCCTCCCATGGCAGTTCTTGGCTTCTTGTTAAATAAATATGCCCCCCTGGCATTACCATAGATTCTAAATGACATGCCCCAAGACTACATGAAGCTCTTACCCCGGTTTACCGGGGAAGACAGTAGTGCTGCACAAAATCATCTGGAAGACTTCTATGCTTTCACAGAGAATTTCAATGTTGAACATCTAGACGTAGTGCTGAGGCTGTTTGTTCAATCTCTGGATGGGGAAGCTCAGAAGTGGTTCAAGACTCTTGGAGACCGCTCCATCACTAATTGGGAGGAGATGGAAAATGCTTTCACCAGAAAGTGGGGAGAGAAAAGGGACCACGGTTATTGTCTCATAGAGTTCAACGCATTAAAGAAAAAGCATAATGAAGACGTGGATGATTTTATAAAGAGATTTAACAAGCTATACACCAACCTATCGGCTGATATGAAGCCTCCCCAGGCAGCTGCTAAGGTAGTGTTCATGGGAGCATTTGAATCCGAGTTCAGTTTCACCCTAAGGGAGAGGAAATCTGTTTCTCTAGACCAAGATTAGACCGATGCACTAGAGGTAGAAGCTAACTTTGCATCCATAGGGAAATCGAGAGGAAGGTTGGACCACGATTTCAAGTGAAGAGGTAAGGAAGAAGCCTCTTCTTCAAACCAAGAAAGTGAGGTATCAGATTATAATATTGAGGAGATGAACAAAATGAGTAAGAATTTGTCAAGTAAATTAGTGAATCTTGAGCTGGAAGCAAAGAATGCCTCATCCCGACCATCTCAAACTTCTCCTAATCGAGGATATAACCCTCAATATCGAAAGCCAACACTACAGATATTGCAGAGAGATAAAAAGGAGCAGCAAGATCACATACAACCCCCTCTGTATTTGGAAGGGAAAATGGAAGGCCCTGTTGAATATGGTCCTGATGGACAAGATCATCAGTACCTCGCTTATTCAGAAATCAAGGAGGTAGAGCTTTCCCTGCAAGAAGAGGAGGAGACAGTAACCCACCCAAATCCTGATGATTACAGATTTCATAAACACCAGCTATGACCGTCTCTAGAAAAGGACACTGATCGATATTTCCTCCATGAGCTTCACTCATTGATAACAAAGGTAAGAAACCTATTGAAGAACCCTCAGGACAAAAAGGTATTCCTTCATCCTCATCCAAGTCAATACCTGATCCTCTTGCACATCCTAAATGTATTCCTACTGATGAAAAGCCTCCCGTCCTCACCAAAGAACCGAAAGAGACCACTATAGAAAAGGGGCCTACTGTGTTTAATCTCCAAAAAGAGCTAGATAAAGTTAAGATCCCTGTTCCTTTAGTCGAACTCCTAAAACAACCTTCCTATAAATCTCAAGTCTCTCAGTTCATGCTTCCTCATGGAGTGACTCCACCTCCAGACTGTCTTAACCTCCAAGAGGAAAGGCCCATGATAGTATTTGGCCCCCATGTAGAAGATTTTGACTCTGCAACCCCACCTTTTTATGTCTCCTTAGTCATTCATGATTTGTTGCTGCACAATTGCATGTTGGATTCGGGGGCATCACATAACCTGTTACACCTTTTAGTCATGGAGCAACTGGCATTGCAGATCACTCGACTGTACAAGGACCTCTATTCATTCAACTCCAAAAGAGTCAAATTCCTCGAGATGATTAAAGATTTGGTGGTAAACTTAGCTTAGATCCTTGCCAAGAGTGTTGTTATGGACATAGTGGTTGCCGATATTCCAGCCCGATTCGGGATGCTTCTGTCCAGATCATGGGGTACTAAAATTGGTTATGCAACCATTCTAGTGTTTGGGGGGCAAGAAATAAGGTTGTATCGGGAGTCAAGATCCGTGAAGATGGTGACCAGACCCGATGGCTCAGTCAATTCTCCAGTTTATCGCAAAGAGGGAGAGTTTTCTTGTCTAATGCTCGAGGAAGACCAAGAGTTCTTGTAGGAACCAGCATTCAATTTTATGAAGCTGGAACAGTCTTCAAGTAGTGACGAAAGGGGGATGTGGACTCTGCACTTTGATGGAGCAAATTCAAGGGAAGGAAATGGAGCAGGACTGCTTTTAATCTCCCCTACTAGACAATTGGTCCCTTTCTCCTTTAAATTGGAATATGAAGCCACTAATAATGTGGCAGAATACAAGGCACTACTTTTGGGCTTACAAACTGCCAATAAAATGAACATTCAGAGTCTTAAAGTTTTTGGAGACTCAGAGCTGGTGGTGAGGCAGATTAAGAATCAGTGCCAAGCCAAACATCCTCGGCTAAGAGCATACAAAAACAAAGTATGGGACCTAGTGGAGAAATTTTTCCTAGCGTTCAACATACAATTTATGCCGAGAGATCAGAACAGGATGGATGATTCACTTGCTGTAGCAGCAAGTAATTTCCGTCCACCCCAGAACCCGCAGCTGAGATATGAAGTGGAGGTGTGTTATCGCCCCTCTATCCCAGACAACGGTAAAAACTGGCAAGTGTTTGAAGACGAAGAGCAGATGAAACGCTTCATGGAAACTATAAGAGAATTCTCAAACTTGGTCATTGATACCAGAGAAGAAGGAGAAACCGAAGAAAAACCCCAAAATAAATGGCAAAAGATGGTGGCTGGTCACAAGGTGTTGCAGCTGAAAGGAAACGTGATTCCTATAGGTTTAGTACCTTTCAAAAGATTGTCTGATAAAAATGACATTCCGGTCAGCCCTAATAAGCTGACGCAGGAAGCTCAAGTAGAGGATGTCAATGATGGAACAGAAGAGGATCCTAAGATAGTCAAATTATCTAAAGGAGTCGCAGAAGAACATAGAGAAAAATATTTACAGCTGCTCCATTCTTACAGGGATGTTCTCGCTTGGTCTTACCAAGATTTGAAAACATTTGATATCAGTATCATCCAGAATAAGATCCCACTGAGAGGAGATGCCAAGCCACATAAGCAGAAGTTAAGGCAGATTAATCCCTTGGTTCTTCCCACCATAGAGAAGGAAATCAAGAATTTGCTGAAGGCTAAGATCATTGTGTCTCTGAGATATTCCGAATGGGTGGCCAACCTGGTCCCGGTTCGAAAGAAGAACGGAGAAATAAGGTTATGTGTAGACTTTCGGAACTTGAACAGGGCATATCTTAAAGCTAACTATCCCCTCCCCAAAATGGATCATATATTGTAGAAAGTGGTTGGATCCTCTCAAATGTCCATGATGGATGGATTCTTTGGATATAACCAGGTGGCAGTCCTTCCCGAAGATCAAAAGAAGATGACATTCACCACTCCATGAGGCATGTATGCCCGAATGCCTTTCGACTTGATAAATGTTGGAGCCACTTTCCAGAGGGCGATGGACATCACTTTTATAGGAGAGAAAGACAAGTTCGTGGTGGTATACCTGGATGATATCACCATATTTTCGAAGGATGATGCTGAGCATATTGAACACCTGCGTCGGACTTTCGAAAAATGTCGCAGGTATGGTTTGTCTCTAAATCCTCAGAAATCCATGTTTTCTTTTGAAGAAGGAAAATTATTGGGACACATTGTAACTAAAGCAGGAGTAAAGATTGATCCAAAAAGAGTAGAGGTAATCAACGGCATATCCTTACCTCGAAACAAGAGGGAAGTCCAGGTATTCCTCAGACGCATAAATTTTCTGAGAAGGTTCATCCCGAACTATGCAAAAATAGTTCGGCATATCACTAAAATGCTTAAGAAAATTAATGATGTGAAATGGATGAATGAATCAAGAGAAGCATTCAATAGAATTAAGAATGCCTTTGCAGAAGCCCCAGTACTAGCAGGACCAAATTATAGTAAGCCATTCATGATCTTCTCATTTGCCTCCCCACATACTATAGCCGCAATATTATTACAGAAAAATGGGGAAGGGTATGAACAACCCATCGCCTTCTTTATTCAGGTACTTCGAGATGCCGAGCTAAAGTATAACATTTTAGAGAAGCAGGCGTATGCCTTGGTGAAGTCCTTAAAAGCTTTCTGAATGTACATATTGCAGTCAGCCATCACCTCTTTCATGCCTACTACCGCGGTTAAAGACATTCTGATTCAGGGGGACAGCGAGGGAAAAAGAGGCAAATGGATCGCTAAGATTCAAGAATATGAATTAAACATTCGGCCCACAAAGCTTATCAAGGTACAGGGGTTGGCCAAAAAAATTTCTGAGTCTAAGTGTCAAGCTCTAGGAATAAATCTATCCATGGGAGTTGGAGAGTTACCTGAAGGCATGGAGGAACAACCTGGGATAGAAACTACTGTGCAAAAAACACACATGAAGTATCTGATCAGTGTCTGGTATAAGGATATTGTCAAATACCTTTTAACTCTCAGGTGTCCACCAAACTTTGATAAGGCTAAATATATAACATTAAGGTTGAAGTCCCAGAAGTATATTGTTGCAATGGCCGATTATATTGGAAGCATCCTTCAGGAATCCTGCTCTTGTGCCTCACATAATCTGAAGTGGAGGAAGTCATGGCTAAATTCCAGGAAGGCATATGTGGGGGCCACTACAGTTGACGGTATATAGCCCACAAGATATTGAAAGCAGGTGTATTCTGGCCCAAATTGTTTGGAGATGTACATTCTCGAGTCAGAGCGTGTGAAAAATGTCAGAGGTTTGCTAAAAAACAGAGATTTTTGCCCTTACCTATGATCCCAGTACATATAGAAGAGCCTTTTTAGCAATGGGGAATAGACTTCATCGGGGAAATCCACCCAACATCCAGTGGCCAGCATAAGTGGATCCTAACCGCCATTGACTACTTCACCAAGTGGGTAGAGGCTATACCAGCGAGGAATGCCACTGATGCAGTTGTGATCAAGTTCCTAGAAGAGAATATCATATCCAGATTTGGCTGCCCGGCAAAGATTGTGACAGATAATGCTTAGGCTTTCAAGTCTGTCAAATTTACCAATTTCTGTTAGCAATACAATATCACTTTGGGGCACTCTACAAACTATTATCCCCAGGGGAATGGACTGGCTGAGTCTTCCAATAAGACATTGGTGAGGGCGTTAAAGAAAGCTATAAACGAAAGTAAGAAAAATTGGGACTCTCAGCTTCAATTCGCACTGTGGGCAAACAAAATCACTAATAAAAGGTCTACAGGCAAGTCCCCATATGAACTAGTCTATGGTCGAGCGGAAATCTTCCCAATTCAGCTCGCTTTTCCTGTGGCCAGGTTCCTACAAGATAGCCAAGAAGATCCCAACGATCTTATCAAAATAATGAACGAGTTGGTCGAGTTAGAGGAGACTCGGAGCCAAGTGAATGATCGGTTAGCATAATATCAAGAGAAAATGAAGGGTTTGTTTGATCAACATGCCAAAGACAAGGAAATGCAATCAAGGGATTTATTATTAATATGGGACATCAGAAGAGCCGAGAAGGGTAAGCATGGAAAGTTTGACCCACTGTGGTTTGGACCTTTAAAAATTGCTGAGGTTAAAGGCAACAACACCTTCACACTGGAGAATTTAGAAGGTGATGTGATCGAGACACCCGTAAATGGGCAGTTCTTGAAGCCCTATTTTCAATACTGACCTGGGTCCTAGAGGCCACTGTATTATAGTGTATATATCTGTTGTTTTTACTTCCACAGTTGATGTTTTGTTTCGTCATAAGAATGTTTGAAAATTTTGAAAAGGCTCTGGCTATCAAAGCATAATTTACAGATGGTTTGCGAAGTTCTCGACATGTCTGAGGACGAACGTGCCGTCCCCAGGTGGAGTCGATATTGTTATGTTAGCCCTCACCTTAAAGGCACAAAGGAAAAACTCAAGGTAGTTGAAGAAAAATCCATAGGAGGTGAACGTGCTAAGTAAATATAAGGGAAGTATGGTATGCAAACCCCCTTCATGGTAAAAGCACAAACAAAAGAGCTGATGGTGCTTCATAGCTAAGCAAAAGCGGGGCCGCGACCATATGTGGGGCAGTCGAAAAAAGAGCCCCACATGGAGGGATTCCTGGGGTACTAAGGATGGTATGAAAAAGGTGAAGCTCTACCCCCTGGAATGCATGACGTCACACGTTGGTGGAGCAAATATTAAATGTTCCATGGGGTGATGGAGCGTCATGAGAAGGCTTCACGGGCCCCCACCAGAACCATTAAGTGGACCCCTCAAGAATAATAGGTGGCATTATTAAAGCAAAGGTAAGGTAAGATAGGAAAGCCGGTACACGACCAGTACTGGTATTAACCCGGTGCATGGCTCACACCTACCCGACTCCTGGCAGCCAACAGCTTAATGACACGTGCCCCACTGTCGACGTCATTATGACGTCAGCCCTACAATTGGCACCCTAACCTCGTTTTCCGCAAATCTAGGCCTGTTTAACCCTATTTTACGCCCACTTTGGTAAAATACTTGTTTTTATGAATCTGTCATGCAACAAAGCTTGAACTCCAGTACCAGGTCGCTTTCAACCCCTGCGTCGCTTTCCCTCTTGGGTTTTCGTCACTGATTACAGGTATTTAGTCATTCTTTCACCTCACAGTTTTCCTTCCGTTTTACTTTTCAAAAATGGTCATGGGGAAAGCCAAGCCCAGAAATTCTGAACCTAAAACCCCACAAGCCCGTGAGGTTAGGGAGGTTCCTGGACCTAAACCTTTCATTGACACTCAAGCTCGTATTCATGACCCTTTATACCCTTTCAGTGCCTCCTGTGTCAGACCCGACTTGTTGGAAAGCCATGTGAAGGGCCAAGACCGGTTCAGAGTCGTTCAGTTAGGCCTATATTACCAAATTTATCTGCCCACCTATCTAATTGTTGAGTTTATATGTTGGCTCAAAGATTCCTATGATGAATGCAAAGATTTATTTCTATCGGCTCAGGGAAACAAGATTTTCCAAATATCTCCTGAGCTCATAAAGGAAGCCCTCCGTTTTCCCCACACCCAGAGCTACGTTGAGTTCACTGAGTTATCTCTTCTCGTCAGTTTTCCAAGTTTCCCTGGAGGCGGAAAAGTGAATTCCTCTGTTTTATTTCAGATTCCCGCCTTATGGCTATCCCATCCTTATATATGATGCCCTTGTCCACATTTAGAGAAAATGTCCAGCCTATCCTTGCTTTCATTTCAGGGTTACTAGGTCTCAGGCAGGTCGAGTGAGTGTCAAAAGAATGTATAGCTCCCCTTTGGCTCATGTCTCAACAGGGCATTGTTTTAGATATCCCTACTTTCTTGGCTTCAGCCATTCAAACCTAGTTCCAAGAGTTACCCTCTTCGGGGTCTTTTCGGTTCTGTTCATTGGTGTTTTATCTCTTCCTGTTTCAACATGTTGACAAGTTTGAAACCCTAGGCCTGAAAAAGATTTCGAGAGTGACTGCCCAACCAAGGACCGTCTTTGAGTGGAACGTCTCTGTTTGTCAACAGCCTAACAGGAGGGGTTACACTCGGTTCTTGAATGAATTCATGACCATAGCCTACACCATAATCCATGACAGCCCTTCGCCCAGGATATTTTCCGAGCAGAAGGACTAGCTGTAGTTCGATGATGAAGAGAGCATAGGGGACTGGTACCTGTTTGACAACTACAATGAGATCAGGGTCTACGATGCAGACGTACCCCCTATCGCCTATCGGTGTTTCCTGCTATGTGGATGTTTTCCCTTGAGTACATCCGCCAAACCCTGAAGGCAAACCAGTTCCACTTCGTCCCCGCAAAGAAAAGGTACATTCTCAAGCTCCCTACCAATATCGGCCCCTTCACCGTAAATTCAAGACACGCCCTCTCCATAGTAGAAATGCTGCTTCAGGGGATGGATCTGATACAGGGGAAAGCTTGGCCCTATGACCCGAAAGGGATCCTTTCCAATAGGAAAAGGAAAATAAATTCAACTGCTTATGTACATGAGACTAGGCCCTTACTTAGTGGAGAGCTAACCTTGATACATGGCCTTTGGCTTCACATATGGAAGCTGAATCTTCAGCTGGAGAAGGAAGGGTTGACACTACTTCTGCGGGTACAGATAGAAGAGGGAAAACCGACTAGGCCAATGCTTCAAGAGGACAAGAAGATATGGATATGGACGAGGGATCTCATTCCTCCAAGAAGCAAAGAACGGATGATGTGGAGATTATCTAGGAAGAGCCTCCGCAAGAAGAATTGATCCGATACGAGGAGCCTGATAGAGGCAGGGCCGGTTTCACAGTTAATTATGATGGTGCCTCTTCTTTAGAGCTCTCTGGACTATCTTAGGCCATCTTAGTTAACAGAGCAGAAGTAAGGGAAGAGATTGGCAATAGAAACAAGACTGTACTAGAGAAACTCCGAGCAGAATTAGCTGGATTTGTGAATAAGTATCATACTCGGCTTACTACCGAGCTTGACATGGAAAAAGAACAGTTAATAATCGCCATTACAGAGGTAGTGCTGGATCCTGCAGCTGAAGGAACTAGCTACCGAGCTTTGGAAGTCGCTTTAAATCTGGCTAAGGTCCCTTTAAAATATAAGCTCGGTCTACATCAATGTATCGAGGATATGTTGAGGGACGAAGTGGTAAAGCTCGCGCTTTCATTGAGGAAGTTGTAAGACAAGTACAATGAAGTGTTGGAGAACCAGAGGAAAGAAAGGGCTAGTGCTAGAGGCATAGCCAACAACCTGCAAAATCTCAGGAGGATAGTATGGGAAAAAGGGAGCGACAAGGATGCGGTCAGAAAGCAGCTCATTATGGAGTTAGAGACTGGAAAATCTGAGCTAAGGAAAAGACTACACATTCCCCGCGGACAACATGTACAAACAAAGGAGTTATCCCAGGTGGAGAAGGAGAAATCAACTCTCGTTGATTCACTGGTCAAAGAACAGGAGGGGAATGCTAAAAGGATCGCTGAATTGGGTGCCCTTAGACAGAAAATGGCAGAGTTGCAGGGAAAATGGGACAAGCACGTGTGCGTAACACCAACCTCTGATGTGCCTAGCACCACTCTAGAGCAGTTGACTAAAGCTCTGTCGGACTTATGGGTTTCAGGAAACGAAGCTCGTACAACATGCCAGAGGATACATGCGCTGGAAACTAAGCTGGAAACGAACGACAAGGAGGTAGCGGCCCTGCAGGAAGAGGTAGAGAAAGAAAAAAGTGAAAAGCTGCAACAGGAAAAAATCATGAAGGAATTGACCAACCAGATGAAGGGAAATGCGACCCTCCTAGAAGCCAGGCGCCTCATCTAGATCGACATTATATCAGAGGTAAAAAAACATTGGAAATATATTACTTTGGTCGCTGATAAAAATATCGCAGTCCGATTATTCAAAGAAAAGTTGCAGGAGGGTCTAGCGGAAGCGGAAGGAAAAGTGACCATGGCTATAAGGTATATCACTTACCTAAATGGATTAGACTCTGAAGAGATACTCGCCCAGGGGATCGAAGATCATTTCAAGGGAGTGATGGAAGTCAGAAGGGTAGTCGAGAAGGAGATTGAGCGTGCGAATTCATTGAGTTGTTTGGAGTAGGTTGCCAAGGTAGTGGAACAGTTTGATCAAGAGTGGGACGAGTTGGTAAAGGCAGGCCTCCCATCATGACGGGAGCCTATAACGATTGCATTTTCAGGACTGACAGAGTATGAATAGAAGTTGACAACCTTTATGATCCAGACTGATTTACCATTTGAGAAAACTACTCGCCTGAAAGAGGAAACCATAATTGCCACCCTAGGCAAGGAAATATCCCTTCTCTGCCAGATTAAGCAGCGCTTGGACGTCTGAGTAGATTACACTGAATTGACCGATATTCAGGCTTTAGTAGAGATTTTTTCCACCATGCCTCCACTAGAGGCGATCATATGGAAAAAATGCAGCGAGTACGTCAACACCCCTGCCTCCACATCATCCCACAAGTCCCCGCCTCCTCTCCGACACAAAGCTGGTTCTTCCACATCAGCAGCACTTCCAAGTCAGCTGGCAGCATCCATGCCTCTTCGTTCCAAAAAATGATACTCATGATTTGGCCCAAGTGGCCCATTTACTTTTATTTCTTTTACATTGTAATATCAGGTGAAATCTCCATTTCACCCTCTACACTTTATTTTCTGTTAAGTTGTTATGTTTTTAGTTAGCGCCTTCATTAAGGCCACTAGGTAGATGATGTGAGGCGGTTTTCCTCAGCATCAATTTTGATTTTGGTAGAGACCCTAAACAAAAAGATATATGGGGGAATATTTTGTCTATGAAATATCTTTTGGCCCAGCTAAGGTTATAAAGGATGCAATCAAAAGCTGAGGCAGGGTTCCAGATTTTCCAGAACAGAGACTGCTAGTTATGAATGTTCCATTTTGTAAAGTTTTAAGGCATTTTCATAGTATGTGTTGAAGGATCCCGTCTAGAAATGGAAACAGATTTTTCTGTTGTGTAATGGATTCCTTATGAGATATGTTACAGTTTGTATTCCCTCCGTTATACTTTAATACAAATGTTCGTGGCATTTCCATTAATCTCTTTGTATCGTAAGCTGTCGAAATGCGAGTGCTGATTATGTAGATGTGAATTTATCTATGGAAAGGTACTCATATCTATTTGTCTATTGCACTTTAAATATGGCTTGAAGCACGATCTTATGTTCATGTTTTGCATCACATTCACCATATTTCTTCTGATGTTAGCTTGGGTAGATTCTTATACTAGAATAGGCCTACCTGTCGTTAATATTTCCTTCATTTGCTACTGTTGTTTCCACACTCAATTATTTTGATAACTGTTCACGGATTTCATGTTCGACCCTCCTCACAATAGTTAAATCCCGGTCTGCATTTTGAAGTATGCTTATTGACCCTTATGTTGTACTACTGGATTTCATGTTCGACCCTCCTCACAGCAGTTAAATCCTGGTCTGCCTTTTGAAGTATGCTTATTGACCCTTATGTTGTACTACTGGATGTAATTGTTATCTACTCTTTGTTTCTGATGTCTTGGTCCCATCTTAGAAAAATTTAAATCCTTTTTACAACAAGAGGTCTTGTATTGTCAACTACAGAAAGCTTTTCTAAACCCTCTTGGCTTAATATGTCTTAGGCACTGGTCCTTAACAATTCAGGGCTGTCTCTAGGTGTTACAATAGGGTCCAGATGGACTCGCCACAATTTTTTATCAGGAATGATGAAAGTTCTTTGCCAAAGGCGTTCATGAAGTGGTAGAAGAATCGAGACAGACACGAGACATACTCCCTACCCTGAATGATTTTTTTTTTTTTTTAATACCAAAGTTGGGGAAAACTGAGAGTCCAGATGGATACTGACCAATTGCATTATGCAATGTAATTTATAAGATTATTACTATTGTGATTGTGAATAGATTGAAACCATTTCTCCTGAATCTGATATCCCTAGAGAAAGCACGGTCTGTAGAGGGAAGGTAAATTATAGACACTTAATCATTATAGTTCAGGAAATCATCCACTCACTCAAGCGGACTAAATTCCCAAGTATGTTTGTCAAATTGTATTTGTATAAAGCTTATGATAGAATCATATGGTCCTTTCTATTTAAAGTCCTACAAGCATTTGGATTTGCAGAGCCCTGGATGGAATGGGTTGTTTCACTTATCTCCATAGCATTTTTTTTCAATTTTGGTCAACATATCACCTTCTCATACCATTCATCCATATAGAGGTATTATACAAGGTGATTCTTTGACACCTTTTCTCTTCATTTTTGTTATGGAGGGCCTCATAAGGATGTTTTAAAAAGTTGGAGAGTCGAATTATATGTATGGCCTTCGTTTGTATGGAAATGGTTTTCCTATTACACATATTTAGTCTATGAATGATGTTATATTATTTGGTATCCCTAAAAGGAGAAAGGTTGCTAGGATGGAGAAAATACTCAACATTTTTATGCTAGCCTCTAGAACTATGGTGAATAAAGAGAAAAGACATATTTTTTTTTCAACTGCCTGCAACTGGTACAACAAAGGCTTTATCACACTTTGGGTTACACCAGGGGTACGCTACCAAAAAAGTATCCAAGGTTTATGTTGGTTTGGAACTATCAAAAGGCTTCCACATGGGCAGAGTTAGTGAAGAAAACATGTTGTTGAATGAATAATTGGGTGTTTCAGACCCCGAATCTTCCTAGTAGGCTTGTCTTGATGAAAGCAGTTCTCTAGGCACTTCTAAATTATCAATTATCAATAATTCCCATGGAAGGGTTCGGTCACAACAAATAAATGGGCCCTGATAGGTTGGGCCAAACTGACACTACAAAATTCGCATGGAGGTTTGAGACTAATGGATCCCTATTTCATTAGAAAAACCTATAAAATGAAGTTGTGGTGGTCATGGGGCCAGGGTGTTCCCATGTTTGCAAGAGGGTGTGGAACAAGAAATATATCTCAACCAATTATTAGGTGGAAAGGATGAACATGGACATCACAATCAAAGGCTATGGAATTTGGAACTCGGCTTATGAGGCAAGGGCCAAGGTTAAAAAAATTGCAATCTAGGAAATATGCGATGGTAAAATGACCTCTTTTTGGGAAGAGTGATGGCAACAAAAACTTCCTATCGTAGATAATAGTAATATCCAAGAGATAAAAGAGTGGAGTCATCTTCAAGTCATTTTAAAGTAGTTGACTATTGGAGCATGATCCCCTCTTTCCATGGGTGGCGATAGTAGAAAATACAACAAGAATGGTAAAATTCCAATATGCTCTTGTCCTGGGTGGATTTCCAACGATATCTTCAAGGGACAAGAATATGAAACTCAGATAAAGGAGATATTTTGTGCTAGGGAAAGTGAAAATATGGCACCTTCTCTCTAAATGAATCATACTTGACATTTCTAGACCTACATAATCAAGAGGAATGTCAAATATGGAAAGTTTAATGGAATTTAGGAGGATTGTCTAAAGTGGCTAATTTCTTGTGGCTAATAGCATGGGGAGGCTATGTGTAAACCTGGGATCGACTGCAATGAAAGGGTTTTGCAGGTCCATTAAGATGTTTGTTATAACCATATTTTCCACTCCATTATAGTGAGAGAAACCCAATATCAACTTACCTCATTTGTTTGGCTAAAATGCATCCCTTTTCACCTTTTATTTTACTCATGTGATATTTATCCCATGATTAAAGGGTGGAATTACATGATTAAGTTATTTCTCATAATTAATTTGCCAAAATATTATAATTATGAGATAATAATTATTTCATAATTAAGATAATTGAGAAAAATATCATAATTGTGATAAAGGTTTCTAGAGTTGTCCATTGCCAAGGAGATTAACTTGACCCACTTGTGTATAAGTTGGCTAAGGGTCCATTATTGTAGAATTTTCCTAACTTTTGAAGCCCCTGGGTGTCTATATACATTCTCCCAGAGGATAGAATGATCCTTTATAATCTCACCAAGAGGAAAGGGGGTGAGAAGAAGTATCCAAACTATTGCACGAGAGCTTTGTTGTATTGGGAGAGGAGACCATCCTACAAGCTGGAGGATAGGATATTATTTGTTGAACGTATATTGATGTAATTTCACTTATATGATTAATAGAAACATATGTTCCTTCCTTGTAAATTTTTGTATTCAACATGCTTTATAGTTGTTTCTATAATATTTTGATCTAACAATCTTATGAGGAAGGTCACTTGTTGCCTTCATTTGTTTGTGGTTGTGTGTAGGGATTGAGATCAGGTGTGGATGAAGTAGATAGCTCGAGTGGAGCACGTGAATATGCATCTCCCCCAACCTGTGAGGAGGCCAGGGGCACACATATTTCCTTGTAGTATATAGAACCGATTTCCTGATGCATGTTTTATCATTTGGGTTGGGACATTATTATATCTCTATTGGTATTTTCTTTTGTTGTTTGGTGATCTCAAATGGGTATGAGATCACAGAGAAATAACTACTTTCATACTTAAATGCAACAATGTTTGTTTTTTTCACGAGAGGAAGAGAATGCCACCCACCTATTCATATCCTTTCCTTATTCATAGGAAGTCTGACACTTTGCTTATGTTTTATTTAAGTGATTTTACCAAAGGCGGTGGATGTTAAAACTTGGTTATTAGAATGGTATAGTGAGAAATTCAAGCATATGTGGGTATTGTCAGTGTGGAGTTTACTTATGTCTTTCTCCTTCTAGAATTTATGGAAGGAGAGGAATTTAAGGGTGTTTGAAGTTAGAAGTTGACCGTCATACATGTTACAAGAACAAACTACATCCAATTTTTGGGAAACTTTGGGAGTGAATTTGTTGGATGAAAATGTAGGGAAACATGATGATGAGTCATCGCTTATTCTGCAAAAACTACATATCCAGGAATTTGCTAGCCTTTTAAATAAATAAAAAACCACAGTGAATGGAAGAGTTTATAATACTTATTTCAACCACCCCCTCCATCATTTTTTATGTTGAGTTTTGATGGAGCTTCATGGGGCAACTGAGGGGTTGTGGGTATTAGAGGGATACTGAGAGACAATCAATTGAATCCGTTGTATGTTTATGCATTTTCATGTGGAGAAACCATAAACAACAGAGTAGAATTCTGGGCATTGGAAAAAGGACTTCAACTTGCCACAAGAAGAGGAATCTGTCTGTTACAAATTCATGGGGAATCTCAAATTGTGATCAACATGGTGCACAAAATTTTGTTGGGTCACCCGCCTAAAAAAGCGATCTCCAGCTGGCATTTGCAAGATATATCAAGCGACATTAAGGAACTCCTACTACAATTTAATTATGTTATCCTTGTTCATACGAAGAGGGAAGTTAATAAGGTAGCAGATATTCTAGCTAAATGGGGTAGTAGTGAAAATAAGGTAACTATGGAGGAAGAGTGGTGTGAATGGTTGCAGCATAATTCTATCCCGGTACTGCAACAATAGGTAGCACATGAGAGGAAAAGGTTTGATAGGTTGATCCTTGATGGGGGTGTTTGGTTGGCGACAAAACATCAATGCTCTTAGGCAGGTGATTTTCCAACGAACGAGCAATAAGAAAACAATGAGTAACATGTAACGTGTTTCGGTGGCCCAGGTGAGGTGAACCTAAAGGAGTGTGCTAAGCCACCCACTTGGCTCAAAGTCTCTGACGTGTGGAGGAGGCCAAAGGTGTTAAGTGTGGGTGTCATATGGTGATTTATTTGTGGCATTTATTTCACAAGGATATGGTACAAGGTAGTGGATCTGAGAACACCATCAAACAAGCAGTTGAGGTTTTCGAAGTAAGAATGGAGGAGGAGGCTTGTGGGAGAATTGGCGATAGGGTGGATTTTTAACTCTTTCAGGGTATGCGTAGGTGGATTGTGTTTTATGTGGTAAACATATTTCACAGTTTTTTATCATCTTCACCTTCGAACAAACAATTTTGGTGAGCGCTCAATCTAATTTATTTGGTCTCATTATGTTTCAGTTATATACAGGCTCGATTGCTTTTGTAGGGTGGCGAAGACTAATCTGTTACACTAAAAATGTCACCTTGACATTCTGCTGACTGTGTGAGCTCATTGACACTCATACTTACCTCCTCTGCAAGTCTTACAACCTTTGTTCCTCATTCCATGCCCTGAAAATGGAGGAAAAACCCTAAAAAGCTCAAAAAACCTTGGGTACGCAGTTAATATGAGGCTTACCTGCGTTTTTAGCTAGGGTACGCAGGTAATGTGAAGAGAAATTGCGGTCTAGAACGCACTTTTCCAGTGTAATGCCTGCGGTACCCCTGTAAAGTTAAAAAAGCGCGGAATTAAACTGAAAAAGTTGATTTTTGGTCAATTCTAGAAGGTTCTGGATGAGATTTTTTGGGGATGAGTACGCTTTAGTAAGGTGCATATATCCCACACCTTAAGGAACTAATCCCTTGATGTGAGGAGCCTATCCCTTTGAAGGAGGATTCTATCCCTTTAAAGGTGGAATCCTAACCTCCTTATCTGCTCTATAAAAGGAGGCATTAGGTAGCCTCAAGGGTGAAGTTCAAGAAGTTTTAAGAAGTTTGGATGGAGATTTTGGAGATTGAGGATTAGAGTTCAAGCTTTATGTGTGATTGAGCTGAAGTGCTGTTGAAATTTAGACTTCTTTCTGCTGAGCTTTTGAGAGGAAAGATCACATACCTCTTTATGCTCCTGGAGGAAGAGTGCAAGACTTATCAAAGTAGAGGAGATTCCTGCTTCGGACCCCGGGAAGGGTACGCAGGTAAGGTGAAGATAAACTGCGTTCTAGAACGCATTTTTCCAGTGTTATAGGTGCGGTACCCCTGTAAAGTAAAAAATGCGCGAAATTAAACCAAAAAATTTGAATTTTGGTCAATTCTAGAAGGTTCTGGATGAGATTTTTTGGGGATGAGTACGCTTTAGTAAGGTGCATGTATCCCACACCTTAAGGAACTAATCCCTTGATATGATGAGCCTATCCCTTTGAAGGAGGATTCTATCCCTTTAAAGGTGGAATCCTAACCTCCTCATCTGCTCTATAAAAGGAGGCATTGGGTAGCCTCAAGGGTTAAGTTTTTGGAGATTGAGATTCTGGATATGAAGAATTAGATTTTTGAGTTGAAGTGCTGTTAATATTTAGAATTCTTTCTGCTGAGCTTTTGAGAGGAAAGATCACATACCTCTTTATGCTTCTGGAGGAAGAGTGCAAGACTTATCAGAGTAGAAGAGACTCCTGCTTCGGACCCTGGGAAGGCCTTTCGAACATCAAGGCTAAGGTTGGAAGGTTCTTCTGTATATTTTAAGATTAATACAATCAAGTTCTGTTTTTCTCAATAAATTGTCGTTTGATTGTTTATTTCAATAAGTTGTCGTTTGATCATTTATTTCATAGATTCCTTGATCACTATGATAGGTATGTTTTATGATTATTTGTTATACAGGTGCTATTGATATTTTCTTGTTTGTGATTGCAGATCAACGAAAGATAATACTTTCTTGTGACAAAAGGGCCCTTGTTGCGATGAAGGATTATTGATGCAATGGAAGCACTGCGACTACAAATAAGAATTTGGATCTAAGGTAGGATCGACACCTTAATAACATTTATTTGTAAAACGAATATATCTAGAGAAAGACAAACTTAGTTGTTCGTTTGTTGCTAGATTGTCTTCTGACACTAGGGAGATCGGTCTTGTCCGCAAGAACGATTTATCCGGCCAACAAATTGGCGACTCCGCTGGGGAAAGAACTTTTTGTTTTTGGTTCTCTTTTGTTTTGATTTGAGGAAAAGTTTTTCCTAGTTTTTGATTGATTGATATCTGCCTGGGTAGCTTAGTTTTTATCTGTTTTTAAAATTTTGAAATCTTTTATGTTTTTCTTGAAGTTTTCAGGGGACCGCACTTTGTCTTCACACACAGTGCGGGCATCTCCGCACTTTCCTTAAGTAAACAGTGCGGGACCGCACCTGTTACTTCTGGGAGCCTGCGGATCCTGTTAAAATTTTTGAAAAACTTCTGATTTCTTCTTTTATTTTACTTTAGATTTAATTTAGGATTCTTAGCATCTACCCAGATCTGTATTTTTCTGTCAAAAATCTCTTGTTTCTAAGTTTCTTTCAGCAAATTCTTCATCTCATCAATCTCCATTAAGTTATTTGGGTGTTTTGAGTCTCTTTTTTGAGAAATTCTTAATTTGATTTCCTTTGGTCTTTACTTAGAAGTTTGTCTCAGTCTTTTCACAATTTTGCATCTTTTTGCTTTTGTTTTTGCTAAATTGTGTATGAGTGTTAATCGCCTTTGAGTGTTTTTTTATCTTTGGAACTCTCACCCGATTTTCTTGACTTCCACTTGATTGGTTCTTAGATTACATTAGAATCATCATGTGTTTGAGAATTCTCTTGCATAGATTACATTTGCATAATTAGAATTCTCATTTTCAGAATATGAATGAAAAATGTGCATAGATTACATTTGCATACTTTTCAAGTGAATTGTGCATAGATCACAATTGCATAGTTTACATTCTGAAAAATCAATCATAGATTTAGATCATTTTTTCTTTGATTTGAGTTTAGATGTTTTATGCTTGTTTAAAAAAAAAAAACACAAAAATATAAAAATTATTTTGGGATTGATTTGCATTAGTTTTTCTTGATAAAATTAGTGCATTAGAGAATTTGTTATATTTTCTCTTATTGATCAATCTTTGCATTGTTGGAAGTGGATGGAAACTCTCTCCTTACTTTAGGTAGGATTCATCGAATTGAAAAGATTACATTATCATATTCGATTGCATTCAGTTTTGGGTCGGGTCATAACACCATTGGTTTCATATCCATTTACCCTTTGAGTAATAACAGCCTAAATAACACAACGCTTAATAAAATTCATCTAGTAATTTTTACATTTTTAGGGCTCTTTCCACCAATCTAGCTTAGGCTAGTGTCTTGGAATAGGTTTTAGTTAACTCTCCAAGACAGTAAAACAAACCAGTAGTCGATCTTGCGGTAGGAAAAATTCCAATTGTTGCATGTATGCTCTGGGAAGCTCCTCCTAAAGGAGTCAAGCACGAGATCATATCTGAACCAGTGAGGTAATCAATCCTTCCTCATTGGGAACGATAGAAGATATACACGTATTAACAACGGTAAACCTCGGATTGACCATTATCGAGGAGCCTGGGGTCACTTGTCGGTAAACCTTGGATTATGTCAAGGAGCCTTCAAGGGGATTGAGCTTTGTTACTCTGCCCTTGCGTGTGTGTCGGATCGTAGACTGTTCCCCCAGGTATATTTGTTTCTATTGGTAACCTTAGTGGCCATAAACTATAGGATTCTTTCCTAAGGTGACGGTGGAGGGAAGATCCCACTGTACCTGGAGCAGACGTCGACTAGACTCACTTGGACTCTCTGGGGGGTTCTCTTCACACGAGATAGTTTTGTGAAGAAACTTGTGCCAGTCTGTTTCATTAAGCAGGTTGTCGGGGTAACTGTTCCAACCGCCCTTTCTGTATTAAATTATACGATGTTGGATTTCATCACCAACTAGTGTTTTTAGTACGGGAAGTTACTGTTTGTGTGTGGTTTGACTCCTAGATTTTATAGCGCGTGTTAATTTGTTTGTTTTTACTTTTAGAGACCATAGGTGTGAATTGTGAATTTTAATTGTTAGGTGTAAATTGTGAGTTGTTAATTTTAGTTTTAATTTGTTAATAAAATTCACTGAAGTTGAATATAATGGCAACTGTTCCAGAATTTACCAACCAAGGAATCCCTCTTAATGAGATTCCTAGTACTTTTCCTTGCTTTGGAAATGTTGGTCCTCCTTATATGGCTACTTTGTCATTACCTGGATTTACAATAGGTTTACCGATATGGTTATTTTCAACTTCGTTGGCCCCGAATACTCCAATTGTTTCACCTCAACCGGATGTTTCACCTCAACAGAGTTCACCATCTCAACATCACCAACCTTCTGTTAACCCTTTGCCTTCTTCGCCTAATATTTCTTCCTCCATTTCTTCCTCTTCGCTTGGTAAAAGCCTTGACGCTAGTAACCAGGTGGCTAAGAAGAAGAAGAAAGGGAAGAAGAAGAAGAAGACGAAGAAGCAAGATAAGAAAGAAGTCAACCAACCAACCATGGTTGTAAGTGTTAGTTGTGTTGAGGAAACCTCCAACATGCATCGTAAACCCAAATACCCTTGCAGGCTTTGTAAGGGTGACCACTTCCTTATCAATTGTCCTGGTATTCCAAAGGTCTTGGAAGTATGGTCAAAAACATCTCATCAACTTTCCGTTGATCCATCAACCAGTGATACTCAGGTTCCTGGGAAAAAGGGTAAAGTTAGGTTTCCTTGTAAGTTATGCAAAGGGAGTCATCAAACTCACATTTGCCCTCACATGGATGAAGCCTCAAAATTTTTGGAAAAACAACATTCTGACAGGGTACAGCCCAGTTCTGGTAAACTTTCTCCCAACCTACCGTCAGGCGACGAAGTGATTGATCTAATTTTCAATCTGGTCGATCACTCTTTCCATGGAAGTGAAACTCATATCCTACCGAATTTGATGATCCGTGGTTGATCAAGTGGTCGATTCGATTTCACATTCGGTCGATCCCACTCTCCCTGTAGAGAGTGAACTTCATACCGCTCAGGTTCTTCTTGTTACATCAGATTCTTCTACGCCGGGGGGCATTTCACCTGTTTCTACAGAACCCCCTCCAAGCACTAAGGTCTTTTCCTTTGATTGGAATAGACTGACAGAACCTCGTCTTCCTTCCTCTATCCCTTTCCAAATCATTGTGAAGTTTGGTGGTAGAGACATACATCGCACACAGGTAGATGAAGGTGCTTCTGTTAGTATTTTATCCTCAACTGCTTGGAAAGCTTTAGGTTCCCCTAAGCTTCTGCCTATTACACAGAATCTGAAAGCTTTTAACAGAACCATTAGTGAACCTTTAGGGATCCTTCCTAAGTTTTCTATTACTTTGGAAGGTAAAACTGTTTGTATTGATCTTATGGTAGTTCGAGGTCCCTTGGATTTTAATTTACTCCTTGGGCGAGACTACGTTTATGCAATGAAAGCTGTCGTATCAACACTCTTTCGCGTGATGTCTTTCCCTCACAATGGAAATATTGTGACTGTAGACCAACTTTCATTCCCTAGTCTTGTTTCGACTACCAATAATCCGACATCCCTGAATGTTCCTCATACAAAAGTGGTATCTACCCCGCCACGGGTTAATTATGTGGCAACTAGTCCCATGTTTTCAATTACCGATGTAAGCGAGCCTCTCACTGTATGCTCGTCTTCCTTTGACTTAGGTCCGGTAATTGACATGGAAAACTCTATGGGATTACTTGAACGCGATGTTCTTATCCCTTTTGAGTCCCTTGACATGTGTTCCTTCCAGAGAACTATTCTTCCTTCTGATGAAGATCTCTTGGAAGCCATGATCAAGGTGTGTCCATTGACATGTGTTTCTTCCTGTTGGAAGCCATGATCAATGAGGGTGAGGATAGTTCCTTATACTGTGTCAACCTCGTTAAAAAATGAATCAGTGAGGGTGAGGATAGTTCCTTGTACTGTGTCAACCTCGTTAAAAAATGAATCAGTGAGGCTGAGGAAAGTTCCTTGTACTGTGTCAACCTCGTTAAAAAATGAATCAGTGTGTCTGAGGATGGTTCTTTTCCTGTGTCAACCTCATTAAAAAATGAATCAGTTAGTCGAGAGCATAGTTCCTTTTCTTGTGTCAAGCTCGTTAAAAAATGAAACAAGCTTCCATGAGGACAGTTCTTTTCCTGTGTCAACCTCATTAAAAAATGAAACAGTAGGTAGATTGTAGAGAGTAGATTGCTAGATTAGAATAAATAGTTTCAGAGGATAGTTCTTATTACTAAGTCAACCTCGTTAAAAAATGAATCAAGTCTGAGGACAGTTCTTTTCCTGTGTCAACCTCGTTAAAAAATGAATCAGTTGGTCAGAGGATGGTTCCCGTTACTGAGTCAACCTCGTTAAAAAATGAATCAGGTATGAGGACAGTTCTTTTCCTGTGTCAACCTCGTTAAAAAATGAATCAATTGGTCAGAGGATAGTTCCTTCTACTGAGTCAACCTCATTAAAAAATGAATTAGGTATGAGGACAGTTCTTTTCCTGTGTCAACCTCATTAAAAAATGAATCAGTAGGTTATGTAGGTAGATTAGAAATAGGTAGTTTCTGAGGATAGTTCCTTTTACTGTGTCAACCTCGTTAAAAAATGAAACACGTTGCCATGAGCATAGTTCTTTTCCTGTGTCAAGCTCGTTAAAAAATGAAACAAATCCTCCCTTAATTGAGTCGAGTCTTTGAATAGACCTCGTAAATGTTAAGTAATAGATTTAGGTTAGTTTTTAGGTCAGGTCTTTCATATGATCTCGTAAATAAACCTTCATTCCATCCAGCAGTTTACTTAGTTGAATGAAATGAAGCTGGGGGGGCATGCGCTCTAGCAGTTACGCTTAGGGGGCATCAAGCATAGTTTTCTCTTTGTTTCAAGCTTGTCTAAAAATGAAACATATCTGGAGTCAATTTGGTTATTTTCAAGACTCGTTAAACTCATGAAAATCCCGAGGACATTTTGCTATTTTTCATTCTCGTAAAACATATAAAAATGCCGAGTTCTTTCCGTCTTTTCCTGCTCGTAAATTAAATTAAAAGTCGGCCATATGAGTACATTTTTATCCCTTTTTTGAACTCGTTAAAACTTACGAAAAAGTGAAAACCATGAGTACATTTTTATCTCTTTTTCGAACTCGTTAAAACTTACCGAAAAAGCGAAACCTTAGAGTCCTCTTTTAAGCCCTTTTCAGACTCTCTAAATATGAAAAGATTGCCGAGTACTTGACTATTCGAACTCGTGAAAGTAAATGAACAGTCGTCCCTTCAGTATAAGTTTACCCCTTTTACGGACTGAAATGGACTATTTACGAAAAAGGTATACGTTGACTAAATACGGTCAATAGAGTTCTCTCTCGCATTATTTTATCCTTTTTCGGGCTCGAGAGACTAAATTTACGAAAAATTACACCCATGGAGTTTTCTTAAGTTTTTTCTTCTGACTCCCTAAAATTGAAAAACACCGAGTTTCTCCTATACTGGACTCGTTAAAATTTAACAGTAAAGGACCTGTTCAATTTCAAACATGAACGAACCACTCCTTCTTAGGGTTCGAATCTTAAACTAAGTTGGACTCATCCGAAGGATGAGCTTATAAACAATCAAATGTTATCCTCCTCAAGCTTGTCAAAAATAAAGAGGTACTTGCCAGAAATGGTGGGGGAAAAGAGAGAAAAATGAACCTGTTTGTTGTATTTTGATTATTCAGAAAATCGTTAACCACTCTTGAACACGACACTTTTGTTCACCTGGGTTGGGAAATCCTTTACCTAACAGTTAATCAAACCATATTGAAAGTCTTCAGCCGGTTTCTGGGTATTAGCTTTGGGTCAATTGTCACCAAGCCATCTGCAGTGTCGTTATGTGTTCAAGAGGATAGTTCAAATAAACCATTCATCTGCAAAATATCTGTCATCCATTTTGACCATCCCTGAGTCAGTCTTTGCCAATATATTTTCAAAACTTGATCTATGATTTCGTGTTGTGGGCTTGCCTACGACGGATCACTTTCTATCGACGACAGCTCATTATCTAGGAAGTTGATCCAGAAATCGTCAGTACCTTGAAATCTGCATGCCTCAATGGCAGGTTTCTCGCCTTCGACGACATGTTGCATCATTGACCTTCGATCGAATGATTCCGTGACATGTTCGACTTCAACTCATTCATTCACATTTCATGGATTGTACTGAGTACTTTGAGAGCCATTGACATTATTGGTGGTTTCTCTCACACTTGTTAACAGTTCACATCATTGACTGGTAATCAAGTGGTTTCTACCATGTTCGACTTCAACACATTTATTCACATGGATAGAATCGTACTAGTTCGAGATGCGGAAATCAAGACCCTGGATCTAGTTTCTACCATCCAGGCTGCGAGGAGTTTTGTTATTATACAATGAACTATTTATAAACAGATGGCTGCGTCCATGCTGTGTCGACATATGTCTATACTGTTATGTATTCAAAATCATTCCTGTATCAGAACAATTTAAGTTAGTTCTAGTTAGTTTTTGATCGGAGTATGGGAATGCCTACCTCAGCGATGATATGATTACATATATATATATTTTGCATTGAATGTTTTTACAGGTTCCGACTGGGGTGTCCACAGGATGATCCTTGAAATGATAAAGTACTTCACTCTTCATATATGACAGACTTCATCTTCATCTATTTCAGACTTCGCACTTTAGGGGGCAATCTGTTACACTGAAAAATGTCACCTTGACATTCTGCTGACTGTATGAGCTCATTAAACACTCATACTTACCTCCTTTGCAAGTCTTACAACCTTTGTTCCTCATTCCATGCCCTGAAACTGGAGAAAAAACCCTAAAAATCTCAAAAAACCTTGGGTACGCAGTTAATATGAAGCCTGCCTGCGTTTTTAGCTAGGGTACGCAGGTAAGGTGAAGATAAACTGCGTTCTAGAACGCATTTTTCCAGTGTTATAGGTGCGGTACCCCTGTAAAGTAAAAAATGCGCGAAATTAAACCAAAAAATTTGAATTTTGGTCAATTCTAGAAGGTTCTGGATGAGATTTTTTGGGGATGAGTACGCTTTAGTAAGGTGCATGTATCCCACACCTTAAGGAACTAATCCCTTGATATGAGGAGCCTATCCCTTTGAAGGAGGATTCTATCCCTTTAAAGGTGGAATCCTAACCTCCTCATCTGCTCTATAAAAGGAGGCATTGGGTAGCCTCAAGGGTTAAGTTTTTTTTGGAGAAGATTTTTGAGCTGAAGTGCTGTTGAGATTTAGATTTCCTTCTGCTGAGCTTTTGAGAGGAAAGATCACATACCTCTTTGTGCTTCTGGAGGAAGAGTGCAAGACTTATCAAAGTAGAGGAGATTCCTGCTTCGGACCCCGGGAAGGCCTTTCGAACATCAAGGCAAAGGTTGTAAGGTTCTTCTGTATATTTTAAGATTAATACAATCAAGTTCTGTTTTTCTCAATAAATTGTCGTTCGATTGTTTATTTCAATAAGCTGTCGTTTGATCATTTATTTCATAGATTCCTTGATCACTATGATAGATATGTTTTATGATTATTTTTTATACAGGTGCTATTGATATTTTCTTGTTTGTGATTGCAGATCTACTAAAGATGATACTTTCTTGTGACAAAAGGGCCCTTGTTGTGACGAAGGATTATTGATGCAATGGAAGCACTGCGACCACAAATAAGCATTTGGATCTAAGGTAGGATCGACACCTTCATAACATTTATTTGTAAAACGAATATATCTAGAGAAAGACAAACTTAGTTGTTCGTTTGTTGCTAGATTGTCTTCTGACACTAGGGAGACCGGTCTTGTCCGCAAGAACGATTTATCCGTCCAACACATGGGCAACAATACATAATGGCAGCAACAAAGCAGTGATGAAGGGCATCAAGTCCAGCATCAACGTAGAGACCCACACCATATATCAGTACAAAGCTATGGGGTGAAGTAGAGTTGTACTAGAGCTAAGAGGGAGTATTGATTTTTTTGAGTGTTGGGGTAGCATCAGATGTGCTCTAGCTCCCAAAATTTGTGGAGGGACTAGGGTACATGAGATCTCCAAGACCCAGAAAGGGATTTGGTAAATTCCATCCAGTTTGGGAGATAATTAATTAATTAATATTTTTAATTAAGGACCATAAGTCTAACTTAAGAAAATTAAAATATTAAAGGTAATTAATTAAAACATGTGATGGAAATGACTCAAGTCACATAGATTAAGCTTTCTTTTAATCTTAGCCATCGATTCAAGATTAGATCATGGTCGTTGGTTTCCCAATGACAAAGTATAAAGGAAAGACATGGGTCATTTGGAGAACACACACACAGAGGCAGAGCACTGAGACTAAGCTAGAATTCTAGGGCGGGTTTGCTGAGAATTTCCAGACGTGTTTCAGCTGCGAAGAGGGGTAGTATTGGTTAAGGAGATGATCTGATCCCAATGCCAAGAATCAACAAGAGGCAGAGAGGCAATAACTAGGAGCAATGCAAAGGAGCAGGGGCAACAACAGTAGCTACGCAGCGTAGAGAGCTTCAGCCGCTACGTAGGTGCTACGCAGGCCCAGAAAGGGCAGCGCTAAGCAGCAGGACTGCGTCACCCAGTCTGGGGTTATGTAGCCCTCTCCAGGCCAATGCAAAGGCGCACAGAGGGTAGCAGGGCTGACGCAGGGGCTTCAGGGGCAGCATTGGGGTTTATAGAGGCAGAAATTGGCTGAGTCTTGTAAATCCCGTTTGAGGTTGTGGATCAGTGAAAGTTTCAGCCTTCAGAATAGCAGGTTAGCTGCAGATCTAATTTTTCTCTGTCGGGTTAACCAGTAAGGTGCCTAGATTTGCTGTATTCATAAACTACTTAATAATATAAACCCTCCAGCAGCCAGAAGACCATTTTTCCCGCATTGGGATTTTCCGGGGACAGTTGTCCAAAAAATCTTGTGTGTCACTTTGTCTATGTGCATGTATCTTTGTTTAGATCTGAATCGGTGAAAGTCTATTATGTGTTTACTTCGATATTAATCCGATTTCAACATTAATAGCTTTATTAAGTTGGAGAAGTATAACCAGATTTAACAGTAGGGTTTCTGCATAAAGTAATATTCAGAAATTTTCACATGATGCAGATCCCCAACCTCTACTATCTCAGAGTAGGGGATGAGCCACTAATCTTGGTATTATATGTAGATGATCTGTTCCTTACTGGATCATCTAAGCTCATCAAATATTGCAAGGAGAATCTGGCTACCGAATTCAACATGAAGGATCTGGGGTAGATGCACTATTTTCTTGGTTTGAAGGTCTGGCAACAGAAGGGAGAAATTTTCCTTGGGCAAGGAAGAGACACTACAGAGATCCTGAAGAGGTTTCAGATGGAAGACTGTAGACCCATGGCTACGCCAATGATTACAAACTGGAAGAAGATAGACACGTCAGAGGATGATGAGGCTGACCCTACCTTGTATAGGCAGCTCATTGGATCATTGATGTACCTGGTCAACACTAGACCAGACATCTATTATGCATTGAATACCCTTAGTCAGTTCATGGTGGAACTAAGGAGGGCTCACTGGGCAACAACCAAACATGTTCTCAGATATTTGAAGGGGGCAGTCGAGTATAGGTTGAAGTACACTAAGGGCAATGAAATCCAGTTGAGTGGGTTCACTAACGCAGATTGGTCTGGAAGCACAGTGGATCGGAAAAGTACCAGTGGGTACTGTTTCAATCTCGGATTAGGAATGACTTCCTGGTGCAATAGGAAACAAAAGTCCGTCGCACTTAGCTCAGCCGAGGCAAAGTATATGGCAGCAATCACAGCTTCGTGCGAGGGCATATGGCTTCGTAAACTGCTCTTGAACTTGCTCAAGAAGAGGATGGAACTGACCGGAATTATGTGTGATAATCAGAGTTGCATCAAGCTCTCTGAGAATCCTGTGTTTCATGACCGGTCGAAGCATATTGACATTCGATGCCACTTCATCAGAGACTATGTTCAACGAGGAGCTATACAATTGAGGTACTCTCCTACAGAAGAATAGGTGGCAGATATCCTCACCAAGGCTCTGAGTAAGATTAAGTTTACTTACTTCAGAGAAAATATGGGGATGGTTGAGAACCCTTTCCAGTAAAGGAATGGGTGGTCTACAGAGACAGAGGGAGCTGCAATACGGATGAGGCAATGGCAAAGATAGTGTCACCGACAGCAGTACAGAGGGCAGCAGCGCAAAGGTGAGAGGCGGCAGCCAGGACATCAACAGTGCAACAGATGTTTTAGAATTAGAGCAGTACAATTGGTACCTTGCTTGAACACTTTCCTCACTAAGAGGGAGTGTTGATTTTATAGCATCGGAAAGTGTTCCAGGTCTCAAATTTCGAGGAGAGGCTTGGACAACAGTATTCTAGAAAACCCAGAAATCGTTTGTGGAAATTCCACTTGGATTTTGCTTTATTAAATTAATTAACTATTTTGATGTGATCCCTGTTGGAATCACGATTGCCGTTAGACCAAAACCCGCAGGCATTAGTCTTTGCTACAATCGCCAGAGTTAGGATTCACGAGAGGCGGTAGTCCATGTCGCGAAACACATGGGGAGTGTTGAAGCCAATGTCCAACAATCTCCCCCCCAACGCGAGCTGTGTGAGTTTCGAACTCGAGACCTGTCGCTCTGATACCACTTGTTGGAATCATGATTGCCGTTAGACCAAAACCCACAGGCATTAGTCTCCGCTACAATCGCCAGAGTTAGGATTCATGAGAGGCGATTAGTCCATGTCACGAAACACACGGGGAGCGTTGAACCCAATGTCCAACAATCCCTAAGTCTAAACTTAGGGAAATTAAATAATTAAAGGGTATTAATCAAGCAGAGTATGAATCTTCTAGAAAACGAAGATCAAGTCATATTTTAATCTGAGCCATTGATTAAATATATAATCTAGGCCGTTGATTCATCAACGAGAAGACTATAAGAGAAGGCTTGAGGGTCATTTGGAAAGAAAGCCGGGCACATTCTCAGTACCCGAAGGAAATCAATTCTGAAGTTAGAGAATTCGATTTTAGAGGGTGAGTCTGTAGAGGCGGGGTTGCAGAGACAAAAGGAGGAGGGAGAAGTGAACAAAGACAGAGAAGAAGGAAGACAGAAGATGAAAGGAAGACAGTGACTGCGCAGAGGGGCTACGTAGATTGACGTAGAGGGTGCAGGAGGTCATCCCGTGTGTCGGGAATTCTTCCGGATTGTCCGGAAAATTCATATCAGGTGTACGCTAGTTGATTATGCTCGTCATGAATTCTGTAAATGATCTTTTCACTATTGAAGATTAATACAAACCCTCATCTGTTGCATTGGTTTTCCCACATTGGGTTTTTCCGAGGACAATTGTCCAAAAATAACTGTGTTCATGTGGTTGTTTCTGTTGTGCTATATGTTTTTTAATTTGTTCTTCTGCTTTTGATTAGAGTGAATACTGCAACTATGTTTATTTCAAAATTTACTGAAGCATCTGTAAATAACTTATCATAATAAGTAGGCAAAATAAACCAACTACTGCAGTAACAATTTACAGAGTGAAAATTTCACACAATTTTGGATGTTTTTCAGTTGCAGAAAGCAATTGTGATGCAATGCAGTAGTAGTTGGCAGTGGCAAAGTCAGCAGTAGCACGGATGCAAAATTCAGAGAGAGCTGCAGTACAAATGCAGTGTTGATAGTGGCAGTGTCAGCAGCAGTACAAAAGCATTGTTTGCGCAGAGTTGATGGGCAGTAGGGTGAGACATCAGCAGCGCAGAGGGAGATTCTTCAGGGTCAGAACAATATGCAACAGGGCATATTGTTAGAGCACATTCCTCGCTAAGAGGGAGTGTTGATTTTGGATAGCATCGGGTGTGCTCTAAGTTTCAAATTTTGTGGAGAGGCTTAGACACATGTATTCTAGATAACCCAGAAATCATTTGGTGAAATTCCACTCAGATTGTATTCTATAGAAATAATAAATTATTTTTAAAAGGACCCTAATTCTAAACTTAGGAGATTAAAATAATTAAAGTGTATTAATAGAGTATGAGTGAGAATGATCTAGAATACATGGATCAAGTCAAAAGTTAATCTTGGTCATTGATTAGAGATCTAATCTGGGCCGTTGAAGTCTCAACGAGAAGATTATAAGAATGGCTTGAAGGGTTATTTGGAAAATATATTTTTGGAGATGGAGGATCTAGAGATCGAATTTTTCTGACCGAGCAGTGCTCGGAAGAAAATCAGATCTAAGTGATTTTTGATTGCAGTGTGTGGCAGTAGATCGAGTTGGAATATTTACTGAGCCGTATAGTACATAGGAGCAGAGATAGAGAGAGCCACAACATAAGCTCAAAGCCAGTGATGCAGTGCCTATGTAGTCACTATGCAGAGCAAGAATGGAAGTCGTTTTCCTGCTGAGGAGAGAGCGCAGAGCCAGTGTCATATCCCGAAGAGATTTTCCTTAGGCCATAAGGCTTCAGTTTCTAGCCAGCAGTGAGACTAGCGCAGAGGAAGAAGGGAAACTGTACTTGTGACACAAACCCTGCATGGGTGACACGATCATTGTGCAGGGAAGTCCAACCTTGGTGCATATCAGTGCCAGTTTCCTATGGAGAAGTGAGGTTTGTCTTATGAGATCTATTTTGTGAGTTTCTCTCTATGATTTGACAGTCTCATTAATCATAGATTTGTACTCAGAATTTACTGCATAATAACACAAACCCTCAAATCTGTTGCACTGGTTTTCCCGCATTGGGTTTTTCCGAGGCCATTAGTCCAAAAATAATTGTGTCAAATGGTTGTGTAATATGTGTGTTTAGATTTTTTTCCGCACTTGTGTTTCTTCCGCAGTTTAATTGTGGGGGATATTGTGGGGGATGTAGTGAGTGCATTTCGATATTTACTTGTAGAACATAGTAAATTTTTTTTGAAGTAAATAATGAATAGGAGACTTTCCATTAGTTGCTGCAGTAGGATTCCCAGGTTTGATGGAATTTTCACATATGTGTGTGTTTATTTATTTCATGCCCAATTCTTTTTTCAGTAGTATTATTTATGTTGTGAATACTGTAGTCGTATTTATTTCGATGTTTACTGTGTAACACCGTAAATAACTTGTATTGAATTAACAAGTAGAAGAAATAACATCAGATTGCTGCAGTAGGGATTCCCACTGTGGAATTTTCACATGGTATCGGAGTGCAGGTGAAGAAGAGAAGAGATCAAAAACAGAACTAAAGAGGGAGGTCGAAGAGCTGCGTAGGCAATAGATCGAATCCCCAGAAGGGCTGCGCAGTCCAGTGCCAAGAGGACAAGATTTTCGTGGAAATATCCTTCTCTGAGTGAGTCGACAGAGAAGAAGATTTTCCAGATCGAAATTTGTCAGTGGTAGAGGGAGTAGCGTAGGAGCTTCAACAGAGAAGATCTTTAGTTGATACACATATTTTCTACAGCAGATGCTAGAGCAGAAAAAACGTCAGAAGGGAAGGAGAGCACATTGAGGGAATTCTGATCTCAGAGAATTTCTTGCCCAAGAAATTCTAATTTCCCACACAAAAGCAGCAGTAGCCGAGAGAAGTTTTGCTCACTCTAGTAGGGAGTGTGTAGAGCCAGTCAACAGTTGCGCAGAGGGTTAAAGGCAAACTTCGACATTGTTTTTGGGCATGATGGCAACAACAGGGTTGAGAGATCAGGATAGGTTGGAGGGTGCCTCCAACTATGTGATCTGGAAGGCAAGGATCTCCTTCCTTCTAGATGAGCATGCTCTTAAAGCCTTCATCGATAATGTGGTAGTTGTCCTCGCAGATCTGAATCCAGTGAAAGCTTACAAGAAGGATATGGCAAATTCCAAGAGGTTGATACTCGACGGAGTGAGAGATCACATTGTATCTCATATAGCAGGCAAAGGCACAGCCAAATAAATTTGGGATGCGTTGGCCACGTTGTATCAGGGCTCTTCTGAGCAACAGAAGATGTACTTGGAGGAGAAGATGAGATCCACGAGGATACAGAAGGGGGAGCACATAAATCCCTTCCTTACGAAGCTTCAAGAAGTCCGAGATCAATTGACAACTATAGGGTCAGCACCTTAGGCTATGGAGATGGTGAGATTAGCCCTGAATAGCGTCTCAAAAGAATGTCAAGTTTTCGTCCAGTTTATTCTAGGCAGAGAAAGATTGTTGGATTGGGAGGGGATGTGGGTTGCTCTCAAACAAGAAGAGATGAGGTGTAATTTAGGAAAGAGAAAACTGGATGGAAACAGTAGTAGCAGGCAAAAAGCAGAAGTAAAGGAAGAAGAAAATGCAACCCTCACATCAAAGGGGAAACAGGAGCAACGTAGGTGAAAGAAGGAAATTTTGAAGATCAAGTGTTTCCGATGTGGTGAGATGGACCACTTCATTTCTCAGTGTCCTCTTCGAAAGGACATGGAGAAGGAGCAGGATCAACATGCTGCTACCATTGAGATCGAAGAGGATTTTTCCATGATTTCCCATATACCTCTAGGGGAGAGGTAGGGTGATATGGTTTTGTAGCCTCAGAGAGCTACAGGATGGGCAATATCCTTGAGGATTCCACCTCTTGGATCATCACCTTACTACGGGAGTCCGTAACAACAGTAGCAGGATGGACCAGTATCAGTTGGTGTAGTCAGATGCCAGAGTGACAGATGAAGTGGTTAGAAGCGTTAGGATCTGAGCAGTGCAGAGAAGAGTTGGTAGTAGTGCAGAGTCAGCAACAACGCAAAGGCTTCAATGACATTGCAGAGATTAGCAACAGCCAAAACTCAATGGACAGATACATCAATCTGAACAACAGATGAGAGGGAATTGTGGATGTTACAATGGCAGCAACAACAGTGTTGCAGTGAAAATGCCGTAGTTGACAGCAGCATGCAGAGTCAGTAGCAGCATAGATGCAACGCAGAGAGAGCTGCGCAGTAGTTGGTGGGCAGTTGCAGCGAGACATCAACAACGCAGCTAGGATGGTGCAAAAGTTAGAGTGATGCTTTAGGAGATTGCAATAGTTGAGCACATTCCTTGCTAAGGGGGAGTGTTGATTTTTGTAGCATCGGATGTGCTCCAGCCTCAAGATTTTGTAGAGAAGCTAAGACACATGCATTCCACGATACCCAGAAAGAGTTTTGGGAAATTCCACCCAGAGATGATTTAATTAAAATAATTAATCATTTTTCATGTATTCCTAAGTCTAAACTTAGGAAATGTGATTAATTTAAGTGTATTAATTAGATCAGGTGTGAATCTTCTAGATAAAGACACGGATCAACTCTTAGTTAATGTTAGCGTTTGCTTATGTTTTAATCTTGGTCGTTGATATGTCAACGAGAGATTATAAGAAGGAGCTTGATGGGCATTTGGAAAATACATCGAGTGAGAGATCTAGAGATCGAATTCTTAAGAAAGCAGCGCAGCAGTTGTCGGAGGAAAATCAAAGTGAATTCTTACAGTGAGGGGCAGGGATGGTTTGCACGAGGAATTTTTTCTTGATCCAGAGAGTGCAAGGCAGAGAAGGCAGAGAGAAGTTCAGAGAAGCAACGTAGCTCCATGCAGAGGCAATGCAGAGCTTCAGAGGGAGTCCGCAATTCTGATGGGGAACAGTCAAGATTTGGTGCCGGAGCCGGGGTGTGAGACCGGGAGGTTTAAGGGTTAAAGCTTCCAGCGAGTAGGAGATCAGGAGGAGGTGCTATGCAGTCCCAACAGCAGTGACACACTGACTGCGTGGGCAGACGCAGAGACTTTGCAGGGATCTCATCTCCAGTCAAATCAGTGCCGAATTTTCCAGTGACAGTGTGAGATTTTCTCACTGTCTGTTTGTCCAGTTTTTCTCTGTATTTGATAGCCAGTTTTGGCATGTAGTGACTTGTATTCAGAAACTACTGCATAATAATTAAAATCCTCAGCTGCTGCACCGGTTTTCTCACATTGGGTTTTACCAGGGACATTGTCCAAGACTAACGGTGTATATGTGTGTGTTTACTTCTTTCCTGCTCAGTTCTTGTTTCCGCATTATTATTTATGTTGTGAAGACTACAGTCATATTTATTTCGATGTTTACTGTGTAACACTGTAAATAACTTGTATCGAATTAACAAGTAGAAGAAATAACATCAGATTGCTGCAGTATGGATTCCCATTGTGGAATTTTCACAGATAGTATGTCGATGGTACATCCCTCAAATGGGGTGGCAAGTGATAAAGAGGTGGAATGGAATAAGGAATGAGAGGGGTAGTGCTCGGCCATATATTGGGGCATAAGGGTAGCTAGAGAAGGGGACGCCCACACCTGGGTATATAATGTATAGGAGGGAGAAATCGTGGTACATGAGGTGCCCTGATCTTGATTTTTCCACCCTTCTTTATATTCCTTTTTCCTTCTATGAATTTTCTTTAATTAATTGCTCGAGGCAAGGACAAGAGCATGATGTGTAAGATATAGCAATGATTACCCCCTTCTAGGTAGGGAAGTTCATTGCCCTCTAGGGGTTGGGACAATCATGGGTTCCTGAATGATAAAGGAGGCTCATCTAGGGCCTATGGAACCAGGGTGATGACCATGGGTATGGGGTAGAGCTCATGTTTGGCTTTTGCCCACGTGCTAATTATTTTTGTCCTGGCCATCTTTTGCATTTTGTGGTACAATTTCTTGTTGAACATGGCCATTTGTGCTTTTACTTTTTCTTTTAGCCGCTTCAACATCCAGCGCATTATTCCATGGTTGACCCAAGGTGGGGGAAAGAGGATAGGGATGCTGACCCTATGTGGATCCAGGTGGGAGAAATGATGAATGGAGGTATGGTGAGTGGAAAGGGAGTAATATATGCGGAGAAAGGAGTAGGACCATGCACCCAAAGTCGGGATTTCCCAAGTAGTACCACCCTAGAACCAAATGGTCAATAAAGGAGATCCCACAGGACTAATATCCAAGGGTAACATTGTTGAGATTTTGGGGTGTTGGGGTAGCATCGGATGTGCTCTAGCTCCCAAAATTTGTGGAGGGGCTAGAGTACATGAGATCTCAAAGGCCCAGAAAGCGTTTAGAAGAATTCCATTTGGTTTAAGTTTTATTCAAATAATTAATTTTTTTAATTAAGGACCCTAAGTCTAACTTAGGAAAATTAAAAGATTAAAGTGAATTAAATTAAACATGTGATGAGAATGACTTAAGTGATGCGGATCAAGCAGCTTCTAATCTTAGCCGTCGATTAGAGATTAGATCACAGTCATTGGTTTTCCAACGAGAAAAGTATAAGAGAAGGGCGTGGGTTCAGTTGGAGAACACACACACTGGCAGAGCACTGAAGCTAAGCTGAGATTCTAGGGCGTGGTTTGTTAAGAATTTCAGAAGTGTTTCAGCTGCAGCGAGGGGCAGTATTGGCAAACGGGATGGTTTGATCCCAGGCCAAGAGTACAACGAGGGCAGAGAAGGAGCATTCCAGAGCAGGCAGAGGCAGTAGATACGCTGTCTAGCCAAGAGCCTGCTAGGGGCAACACAGAGGCAGCAGGAGCCAAGCGAGGCTGACGCAGGCCTAGTTAGGGCAGCGTAACCCCTTCTAGGGTGACGTAAGCCCTTCCTAAGCAGTGCAGAGGCTGACACAGGCTAGTCAGGCTGATGTAGAGAGCATGAGAGCAGCGTTGGGGTTTCCAGAGGCCGGAAGGGGGCTGAGTTCTATAAATCACGTTTGAGGGTGTGAATCAGTCATATTTTTCTTTCTCTGAGATAGAGGTATTGCTGCCATTTATATTTCTCTGTCGGGTTAACCAATTTTGGTGCCCATGATTGTTGTACTTAGAATTTTCATAATAATAAAAACCCTCCAGAAGCTAGTAGCACTGGTTTTCCCGCATTGGGTTTTTCCATGGACATTTGTCCAGAAAATCCTTGTGTGTCACTTTGTCTATGAGCATGTTATTTAGTATTTGATCTGTATGTGTAGGCTGTTAACTGTATTTACTTCGATGTTAATTCTGAATATTCAGATTAATAACTTATGTAAGTAGGAGAAGTAAATCAAGGTTTAACAGTAGGGTTTCTTAAGTTTAAGAATTTTTCACATGGTATCAGAGCGATTGCAGATCAAGCTAGATCTCCAGCAAGACGGCTGAAGAAATCTGTGTTGCAGAAAGCAGCAGCAGCAGAGAAACCAGAGAGGGAAGTGCAGCACCGGAAGGACGCAGAGGCAGCAAGAGCCACGCAGGGGCTGACGCAGAGACAACGCAGTGCCTTCCAGAGGGACACATGAGTAGCTTGTGCTACGCAGAGGCTGCGCTGAGCCAGCCTGCTCACGCAGAGGCCAACCAGGGTGACGCAGTCCAGAAGTTTATTGTTGTGCAGAGTGTCGTGAACTAGAAGCTAAGCTACAGATCTTGAACAGTTGCTGGTGGGGTGAAGATTATGTACCACCAAAAGATTCTGTCGGTGCATAATCAAGCCTAAGCTAAGCTGACAAATAGCGGGAGGAGAACAATTGCTCACTAATTTCTCGCCAAAAGAAATCTGAGGATCGATCATAGGGTGATCGAAGGGAGTTGATTCGTTGTGTTTGGCAGATTTACAAGGTGGAAATCAGTTGTTAAAGGGGGCAGAGGGTGCCTTTTCGCCGAGGACGCTAGATCCAAGCTTCAGTTATGAAGCAAGGAGAGGAAGAGTTGTTCCAAAAAGTAGATCTGAGCAGATGGTGCCACACGGACTGCGTGATTAGGATAGGTTTGACGACCCGTCCAACTTTGCTATCTGGAAGGCCAAAATCCTGGTAGTCATGGAGGCATACAGCTTGAGGGAGCATGCAGAGAAAGTCTTGGCTACACCAACCGATGTGAAACTCCTCACAAAGCATAATGAAGCAACGACACATGCCAAACGCTTCATCATGGATGGGGTTAAAGATCATGTGGTACCACACATAGCCGAGAAGTCGACGACTCATGAGATGTGGGAAGCTTTAACCACATTGTATCAAGGGAAGTTCGTTCAGAGGAAGATGCTTCTAGAGAACCAACTAAGGTTATTTATGATGTCCAAGGGAGAGGAAATTGATCCTTTCCTATTTAGACTGCAGTCGATCCGGGATCAGCTGACTGGCATGGGGGTCAAGGTGGAGGATGATGTCATGGTGAGGACTGCTCTAAATGCTGTCACAGAGGACTGGGAAACATTTGTCCAAAGTCTTTTGGGCAGAGTGGACCTCCCTAACTGGGATAACATGTGGGCTATCCTCTGACAAGAGGAGATCCGCTGATTGACCAAGAGGTAGACCAGCACCGGAGCGGGCAAGGTGAAGAAGGAGGAAGAGGAAGATGCAACCTTGGCATCAAAGAAGCAACAAGGGAAAAGGAAGCGTGACTTGTCAAAGATCAAATGTTTCCAATGCGGCGAACTTGGACACTTCGCCAGCAATTGTCCTCAAAGGAAGAAGGACAAGGAAGCTTCTAATTCCAAGGCTGCTGTAGCAGACGATGGCTCCGATGATGACGTAGCCATGAGCGCTCATGAACCACAGAAGTGGGGCGATATTGATCTGTAGAGCAGCTATAGAGTATGGCGGGATCCTTGAGTAGCCCAACTCTTGGATCACATCCGTGCTACGAGAGCCTTAAGACAGTAGCAAGGAATGACTAGAGTAGTGGGAGCAAAGATCACGGATGAAACAGAGGTAGAGGCTAATACCCTGGAGAGGGAGCAGCGTAGTGCAGATACAGCAACAACGTAGAGGCAACAATGCAGAGGAGGCATGCTTACGCAGTGCAGAGCTGCTGCAGCACTGTGTCTTCAGGAGGACAACGCAGAGCAACAGCCTATGGAGCTTCAGTGATGAGATGCAACTCGACTGACTTGTCTGTCATTTGGGCAGGGGTCCTTCAGTTGCTTACTATCAGCAACTGAGTTGCAGTGCAACAATTAGTAGTGGCAGTGCTACGAGCAACACGATGCAACAATTTGAGAGGGAGTTGCAGTACGAATGTAGCAGTGACGATGGCAAAGTCATGGGCAACAGTACAGAGAGCAGCAACAACACAGTGATGAAGGGCAACAGGCCAAGCATCAATGCAAAGACCAACACCAGAGATCAGAGCAGTAATTTGGGGTGAAGTGTTTGCTAGAGCATATTCCTCGCTAAGAGGGAGTGTTGAGATTTTGGGGTGTTGGGGTAGCATCGGATGTGCTCTAGCTCCCAAAATTTGTGGAGGGGATAAAGTACATGAGATCTCCAAGACCCAGAAAGCATTTAAAAGAATTCCATCTGGTTTAAGTTTTATTCAAATAAATAATATTTTTAATTAAGGACCCTAAGTCTAACTTAGGAAAATTAAAAGATTAAAGTGAATTAAATTAAACATGTGATGAGAATGAATTAAGTAATGCAGATCAATTAGGTTCTAATCTTAGCCGTCGATTAGAGATTAGATCACGACTGTTGGTTTTCCAACGAGAAAAATATAAGAGAAGGGCTTGGGGTCAGTTGGATAACACACACACCGGTAGAGCACTGAAGCTAAGCTAAGATTCTAGGGCGTAGTTTCCTAAGAATTTAAGAATTGTTTCAGCTGCAGCGAGGGGCAGTATTGGCAAGCAGGATGGTTTGATCCCATGCCGAGAGTACAACGAGGGCAGAGAAGGAGCATTGCAGAGCAGTACAGAGGCAACAGCTACGCAGCCCATCCAAGAGCCCAACAGGGGCAGCGCAAAGGCAACAACAACCAAGCAAGGATGACGCAGGCCTAGTTAGGGCAGCGCAGGGGCAACGTAACTCCTTCTAGGGTGACGCAGGCCCTTCCTGAGCAGCGCAGAGGCTGACGCAAAGAGCTTTAGAGCAGTGTTGGGGTTTCCGGAGGCCGAAAAGGGGCTGGGTTCTATAAATCCCGTTTGAGAGTGTGAATAAGTCATATTTTTCTGTCTCTGGGATAGAGGTATTGCTGCGATTTATATTTCTCTGTCGGGTTAACCAATTTTGGTGCCCAGGATTGTTGTACTTAGAATCTACATAATAATAAAAGCCCTCCAGAAGTTAGCAATGCCGGTTTTCTCGCAATGGGTTTTTCTTAGGACATTTGTCTAGAAAATCCTTGTGTGTCACTTTTCCTATGAGCATGTTATTCAATATTTGATCTATATGTGTAGGTTGTTAACTGTATTTACTTCGATGTTAATTCTGAATATTCAAATTAATAACTTATGTAAGTAGGAGAAGTAAATCAAGATTTAACAATAGAGTTTCTTAAGTTCAAGAAATTTTCACAAACATCAAAAAGAGATCAAGGGGATAGGAGCACAAACTAAGCCCACTCTTTCCGCCAAATCCCCCCATCAATCCATGCCCAAAAGTGTCCATGATAAGTAAACCCAATACTCAATTACCAAATGACAAGACATATTCGGGAGGCCCACCTTCAAACATATGATCAATACATATGGGTGATGGACCACATTGTTGGCTCAGGTGGCAGAGAAATGGCAGAACAAGCTAGTTGAAGGTTGCAAGGGGCTGCTGGCTGCTGGCTGAGGTCCATCATGGAGAAAAAATTTCTCCTAGGGATATCACCCACAAAGTGGTGGGTAACAATCCATAAAGGAGCAGCAGCAGTTGCAGATTATTCCTCGTATGGATCATTACCCTTGCTATAGGGGCCCACAATATTCAGTAGAAGATGGATCGGTGTTTAGGATGGCGAAGTCATATCTTGAGGGATAGTTGCAAAGCTAGTTGCAGCCAGATGCTAAGGGGTGCAAAGATGTTGCATGTTAAAATTTGGTAGCTTAGGGATGAATTTCTCCTAGAAGAAATCATCTCTTTTAGGTCTGTTTGAACCACCTATAATAAAATTTCGTTTCTAAAAATTCTAATATGACTTTCCAAAAACAGTAAGTCATATCTCAATTTGGAAGTGACATTCCAAAAATAGAAAGTCATGTCTACATGATCAAGGATATTCTCGTCATATGGAATCCACTTTAAAATCAAATCAATCATGGTTATACAAGTCAAGAATTAATATTTTTATCCTTACTAGTATTATTATTATTATGATATTGTTATTTATAAAATATTTTAAATTCTTTCACCTTTAATGGATTAATAAAACAAATTCTCTCATGGAATAAGTAAATTAAATTAAGAATCTCTTACTTGGAAAATCAAACCTTTCTCTTGGAATAAAATAGTAACTCCACACTTAAGAGAATGTAACTCTCCCTCTCTAATTCAATGTGTTGCAAAAGTGTAACTTCTCCTCATTAAATGCACTTGTAACTCCCTCATTCAATTTGATTTCTAACTCTCACCAAATATTCTCTCATATCTAAATGTAACTCTCTCTCTCTCCCTAATTCGAATTGTATCTCCTCAAGACAAGTGTACCTCTCTCTCTATTCTTGGGATGATTTACACTTCTCCTCAAGTAACTCCTCCCTCATGGCATTCAATTCTCCTATTATTGGATCAATGAATGAATACATTTTGTAACTCCTCTCATTTCTCATCTATTTAAGCAAGAGAAAGTGAGAGTTGAGAGTAGCATGTTCATTGTGAAGGAGAGCTAGAGTTGAGTGTGTGCAAGAGAAGTGTGAGAGCAAGTGAAGAGTAAGAGCAAGGGAAGAGTTGGAGCAAGTGTGAAGGAAAAAATATAATCAAGAGAAAGAGGAGATCTTCAAGAAAATAGAGAGAGCACTTTAGCTGCAAGTTGATCAAACATTGGTGACTTTATTCATTATGATTCTCTCTCTCTCTCTCTCTGTACTCTGCTGAACAATTGAAGAAATCTAATAGAAGAAGAATCATTTGGGTTTTCGCCTTGTGGGTTTTTCCTTGGTCATTAGAGCCGTTGCACACATTTGTTCAAAGTTCCAAGGAAGTAGATATGCCAAATTTTTTCAATTTTTGAGTCATTGTAAACCCATTTTGCAAAATTTGTAATGTAAATGATGCTAGTAAGGCCATATATGTATGTAACAACCTAGGTAAACCTATTATTTTGGCGAGAATTTCATCCTAGGAGGTTTTTCATCTCACTAATTCATCTGTGTTTCTAAACACAAATGGTCGACAAAGTTTTTCCCTCCAACGTCACTTCAAGGCTAGAGTGGTATTTTTCGTCAAAGTCTTAGGTGAGTCCTAGTGTTTTAGTCGAGTTTTCTGTAAAAGTGGTTTGGGAATAATTTAACCTAATTGGCTAAATTATTTTATTACAAATCACTTGGTCTACTAGACCATATTGTGTCATAGAAATGGGTATTTATTTGAGGGTCTATACCGTATGGGTATCCCCCTTTGAGGGTTGAAATGTAATTATCTTATGTAGACAATATTTTAGTGCATGATCACTCATACTTAGACACCATGGCTAAAATATTAGAGGGTGGAAAAATATTTAATCCCTTCAAGTGTCAATTAATTGATTTTCCTAGAAGAAATAAAATTAATCTTAAGCCAGAAAATTAATTAATTAGAGTGAAAATTACAGTCCTAGAGAAATTAAATTCTCCAAGTGGAAAAATTCATGGGTATCAAAGAAATTAATTTTTTGAGGTCCTCCACCAAGGGAATATTGAAAATTTCAAGAAAAATTAAACCCTTGGGCCTTGGTGTTTAAGTCAAAGTCAAAGTTTTGAGAAAATTAGCTCAAAATAATTATTTTTGAGCTAATAAATAATGGGTTAAATGAGAAATTCGAAAATTTCTCAAAAATAAATATTCTCAATGGTGGAGATTAAAAGATGATGAAACATTTTTTGACGGCCGAGATTCTTTTGACAAAGATCAAGCCAACTAGCCATTATTTTTCCACTTGAAGGTTACCATAGAACTTCCCTTTGGTCTCGGCACAATAACCTGTTGATTTTTATAGCATTGGAAAGTGTTCCAAGTCTCAAAATTTGTGAGGAGGCTTGGACATCAGTATTCCAAAGAACCCAGAAACCGTTTGTGGAAACTCCACCCGGTTCATGTTTTATTAAAATAATTAATTATTTTAATGAGGACCCTAAATCTAAACTTAGAGAAATTAAATAATTAAAGGGTATTAATAAAACAAAGTGAGAATCTTCTAGAGAACGAAGATCAAGTCATGTTTTAATCTCAGCCATTGATTAGAGATCTAATCTGAGTCGTTGATTCATCAACGAGAGGATTATAAGAGAAGGCTTGAGGGTCATTTGGAAATCAAGATGGGCACACACTCAGTACCCGAAGGAAATCGATTCTGAAGGAATAGAATTTGATTTCAGAGGGAGAGTTGCAGGGCAAAGTTGCAGAGGCAGAAGAAGGAAGGGGAAGTCAGTAGTGACAGAGAAAGGCAAGAGGAGGACGCATAGAGCCACAGAGGACATCGTTGAATAGCAGCACTGAGTGCCTACGCAGAGTGACGCAGTCTAGCGTAGGGACTATGCAGAAGATCACGCAAAGTGACGCAGAGTGAGCTAGGGTGTCTCCCAGGTCTTAGAAATTCTCCAAAAGTACTCGGGGAATTTATCTCAGGTGTATTCTTAAGAGATATGCGTGTCTATTTATTATAAAAGATTTTCATTGCTGAAGAATAATACAAACCCTCATCTTCTGCACCGGTTTTCCTACATTGGGTTTTTCTGAGGACAATTGTCCAAAAATAACTGTGTACATGTGATTGTTTCTATTGTGTTATATGTGTTTTGTTCTATTCTCTGCTTATGGTTAAGTGATTACTGCAGCTGTATTTATTTTATAATTTACTGAAAGAAATTTGTAAATAACTTATCATAAATAAGTAGGCGAAATAAATCTATCACTGCAGTAATATTTCAAATTTGAAATTTTCACATGGTATCAGAGAAAAAGATGAGTAACGGAAGAGGAGATTCTGCAATGGAACAGAGATCCGAAATTGATGTAGCAACAACTTGGAAGGGTTCATGCAGTTCTCCATAACGCATGGAGGAACAGAGGGATCATGACATTTCAGTTCTGGCATCCAGACTAAAAGAGGAATTTGCTTTTGTGTCAAGGATGGCCTCTCCAGAGATCTGGTATATTGACAGTGGAGCATTTGCTCATATGACGGGAGTTCGAGAATGCTTCTCAAGCTACCAAGAGGAGTAGATGAATTTTCAAATCACTATGGGAAACAAGGAAAAATGTACCCCTGTTGGAAGAGGCACCATAATATTTCAAACAGAAGCTGGCAACAAGCTTTGGGCTACCAACGTATTGCATGTATGAGGGTTGGGGATGAATTTACTCTCAATGTCTCAACTTCAGAACAAGGGTTACGATGTATACTTTATTGGCAACAAAGTTTACGTCAAACACCCAAGTTGGAAAAAGAAGGCATAATTTGGAGTCGGGAGCCATAAAAATAGCTCGAGCCCCCAATGGCTCTGAGAGGCAATATTGATGAGAAAGTTTTGAATGAGTTATGGCATAGAAGAATGGGGCATCTACATCATGGAGCCTTGAGAATTCTCAAGAAGACTGTCACGGGAGCTCCAGAACTTAGCACCATGCGAGACGATGTCTGCAGAGGGTGCGTATTAGGGAAGTATGCCAAGGCAGCGTATCCGAGAAGCAGCAATAGGGCCAAGAGTGTGTTGGGATTGATACACTCAGACATCTGCAGACCGATGTCCACGAATGCTCTTAGTGGTGCAAAGTATTTTGTCACCTTCATCGATGACCATTTCAAAAAGACATGGATCTACTTTCTGAAGACCAAAGACGAGGTCTTTGAGCGATTCAAGGAGTTTAAAGCTCTTGTGGAGAATCTGATAGGAAAGCGGATCAAGACATTGCGATCAAACAATGATGGAGAGTACATTGACAAGGACTTCACAAGGTTCTGTGCAAGGGAAGGCATCAAGAGAGAATGGACTGCTCCGTATAATCCGGAGCAGAATGGAGTCGCAGAGAGGAAAAACAAGACTATTGTCGAAGCTGGAAGGGCAATGCTGTATGATCAAGACATGCACAAGTTCCTGTGGGCTGAGGCTTGTAATACAACCGTGTATGTGCAGAACAAGGTTCCTCATAACGCATTGGGTAAAGTTACTCCTGAAAGCATGTTCACTAGCAACAAACTTGAAGTGAACCACTTTAGGATATTCGACAGTATAGCCTATTGCCATGTACCCGATGAGAAGAGGAGGAAGTTGGATCAAACTGCAAAGAAAGGGTACCTTGTGGGGTATAGCGAGAATGCAAAGGCTTACCACATATATATCCCCGAGAGTAGGAAGATAGTAGTGAGACGAGATGTGAAGTTCATGGAGGAAAGGGCTTTCAAGAAATCCCTGGAAATGCCTTCAGCTATGCAGTCTGAGGAGGATCCGCTGGTCCAACCACAACGACCTGTGGAAGATAGCTCTAGTGCCTCTCCAAGGCACAAGGATCCTAAGGATAGCTTTTCCGAGGAAGTGCAAGAAGGAGAGTAGGTAAATCCACCCACCACTAGTGGAAGGACAAGCAGAGAACTACAACAAACTTTTAGGGATGCAAAGGAGTTTGTTGGAGCTCCTAGAAATGAGAAGAGGCAGCGCAGACAACCAGACAAGTACCAAGCATTGGTAGCACAGGTTGGAGAACCCTCTAGTTTTTAGTAGGAAGCTCATCATCAGGTGTGAGTAGATGCGATGGTGGAGGAGTACAACTCCATCATGACAAATGATGTCTAGGAAATAATTCCTAGACCTCAGGAAAGATCGATTGTAGGTTCGAGATAGATCTACAAGATTAAATATGCTGCAGACGACAATATAGAAAAAATTCAAAGCTAGGTTTGTAGCTAAGGGGTATGCTCAGAAGGAAGGGATAGACTATGAAGAGACCTTCGCTCCAGTAGCTCGATATACTTCAATCATATCTGTCATATCCCTTGCAGCGGAAATGGGATGGTAAATTCACCAGATAGATGTCAAGACTGTGTTCTTGAATGGGGTGATAGAAGAGGGAGTATACATAGAACAACTAGAGGGCTTTGAGACGCATGAGCAGAAAACTCATGTATGGAGGCTTAAGAAAGCCTTGTACGGACTGAAGCAAGCCCCTAGAGATTGGTATGGTCGGATTGACAACTACCTGTAGAAGATGGGGTTCGTCAAGATTGACGCATATCCCAATCTCTACTATCTTAGAGAAGGGGATGAGCTACTAATATTGGTGTTATATGTAGATGATCTGTTTTTGACTGGATCATCTAGGCTCATCAAAAACTGCAAAGAAAATCTAGCAACAGAATTCGACATGAAGGATCTAGGGCGGATGAACTATTTTCTGGGTTTGGAAGTTTGGTGGTAGAAGGGAGAAATATTCCTTGGGCAATGAAGATATACTACAGAGATTTTGAAGAGATTTCAGATGGAGGATTGTAGACCCATGGCTACACCAATGATCACAAACTAGAAGAGAATCGATATGTCCAAGGATGATGATGCTGATTCGACCTTGTATAGGCAACTCATAGGTTCATTAATGTACCTGATCAATACTAGACCAAACCTCTGTTATGCCGTGAATACCCTCGGTCAGTTCATGGTAGAACCAAGGAGGGCTCACTGGGCAGCAGCTAAACATGTTCTCAGGTACTTGAGGGGGACAGTCGAGCTTGGATTGAGGTACACTAAGGGCAATGACATCTAGTTGAGTGGGTTCACTTACGTAGACTGGGCTGGTAGTCCAGTGTATCGGAAAAGTACCAGTGGGTACTGTTTCATTGTTGGATCAGGAATGACTTGCTGGTGTAGTAGGAAATCTGTGGTGTTGAGCTCAGCCGAGGTTGAATATATGGCAGCGAACACAACTTCGTGTGAGGCCATATGGCTTCATAAGTTGCTCATGAACTTACTCAAGAAAAGGATGGAAACGACGAGTATTTTGTGTGATAATCAGAGTTGCATCAAGCTTTGTGAAAATCTTGTGTTTCATGATCGGTCGAAGCACATTGACATCATGTGTCACTTCATCAAGGACTATGACCAACGGGTAGCTGTACAATTGAAGTACATTCCTACAGGAGAGCAGGTGGTAGATATCTTCACGAAAGCTTTGGGTAAGACTAAGTTTGCTTACTTCATGTTAGGGTCCTATATTTTATAGGAACTCAAGGTGATTGAGTATTTCATATTTGTAATTTTACATTGTAAATAATTTTCAATTTGCAAATGATTTCCAAAAAAAGTATATATAAAAAAAAATAAAAAAGGGGTATGTCAAAAAGAAAATGAATATGAAGAAAAAAGACAAAAAGAAAGAAAATTAAAAAAAGAATAAAAGAGAATAAAACCCCACAAAAGAAAAATATAAATAATACTGAAAGTGCTGCAAATTTAAATGCCACTACTGTTAAATTAGTTTCCTTTATGTCAAAATCCAATAAGATTGTTGGCAGCTTGTCTTAAAATGCCACAATGACTAGATTTTTGTTCCAATCATATAGCTTAATCATGATGGAAAAATTGTGAATTTCATGTTAATTAGGTTAGTGAATAATTATTTGCCAAACAATTTAATCTTGGCAAATCAGTAGTTAGGTATAAAATGAGATTGATTCAACAATCTAATCTGAATCAATAGGAGAAATAAGTGATAGAGTAGGTTAGAGTTTTATAAAAAAGGATATGTGGGTTTGCTACCTTAAATGCACCCTAAAGAAAGAAGATGAAAAAATGTCAGCTTAGAAAAATAAATGAAAATGAAAGGGTAGGTAGAAGTTGTATTATAGCTTTGAAAATCATTAAAGGTTTTATCCTATGTTTGAATTTCAAAGTTATTTCATGCATATCAAAGGAAAAGGGGTAAATATTTTATCCTAAGGTTAAAAGTGATCGGGCGCATGAATATCAAGTTTGGGCATATAATCTATTATCCTAAGTTTTCACCTTTATCAAACGCTCCACTACCCGACAAAACATCTCATCATATCACTTTAACTTACCATCATCTGTCCGCTCATCCGATCTCCCGCTCCCTCATTCGACGACCCTTATTTCTTTTCAGCCCCCCCTCTCCATCCGATCTTTACCGTCGGGGGGGGGGTCCGAAAAAAGTTGTTTTGCGTTTTGGGTCCATGCTAACGTGGCGCCTTCCCGTCATTTCGCACCCCCCATGCTTAAACAACTTACCACTTTAGACCCCCTCAGAAAAGTTGTTTCTCCGCTATGTCAAGAACCACAAATCCGCCCGTTGAGCGCCCGTCATATCACGCCACCTAGATCATTACCGTTGCCAATTAAATGCCTTCCCACGGTAATGAAACCCTTAATGAATTTAATTCACAATGACCGTTAATCTAACGGATATGCGCCGCTATCAACGGGAAAATTGATAAATTTGTGTATAAATCTATGCCTAATCAACTGCTAAACCTTTACCTTCTCTGTTTCTCCGCTCTGTGCATGTTTGTTGCAAGTTGACAGAACACCAGAAAAGTTAATCCAATCTTTGTCAAAGTATTCTCTACAACTGTCGTAGCTTCTTCCCAATCCCAGAATTTTACACAGTCCCGACAACCATTTTTCTATCAAAAACTCTCGTTCACCATAAAACCATATCCAACCATGCCTCCTAATAAGAAGGGACAGGAGGAGCCTGTAAATCCATTACTCCACACCCCTATTGACCTTGATCACATACCTTTGGCAGAGATAGATTATAAAATCCATGAAACCCTGTGTGAATTCGAGTTGTTTGAAATGTACTGCTGGCTAGAATACAAATTCATTGACAAGTTTGATGATATTGGACTGTGGGAGTCTAATTTACCCCATTATATTTTTCCCCACACCCACAGTGCCCCTGAATTCGTCAGAAAGTGTCAAGCTTGTTATGTACCCAGCCAAAGAGCTATAATTGTCCCTACAGGAGAAATTTTATTTACCATAATTTCCCAATCCATAGACCAAATGATGTAGGCCCCTGTCATTGAAAATGAAACCCCTTTCTCTCAAGAAGCACTCACTGAACTATATCAGAAGCTGGATTTTGCAAAAAGGGCTAGTACCCTTGAGCTTTTCCTGGTTGAAGATGCCCAATTACCCAAGAAGAATCCTCCCTATTCATCCTCCATTTTCCCTGATAGAGCCAAGCAAATCATCGCAATTATCTCCTACCTCCTTGGATATTACTCAAATCAGTGGGTAGATGAGGCAATTATAGGATTCCTTTCCATTTTCTCCACAGATTCTAAGCCTTCCATCCTATTCAACTTTAGCCAATTCCTAGCAGATGCCATCTATGACCAGTTTTTCAGATTCCAAATTGAAGATGTGTTTAAATATGCCTCTATTTTAGTATATATGTTTTTGTATTTTCAGGGAAAGAGGTTCAAGTTTGCAATGCAAAAGTTGGATGATGATGGAAATCAACAGTCTGTCATCTTCAGGACTACAATGGTGATGAAGGAACAAAAAGAATATTCATATAGAACTGTTTGTACATCCAGCCCTCAGTCTTCTAAGCAGCTCTTCAGAGCCAAGAATCAGTGAAGACATTAGGAAAAATTTGCAACTTTCATACCAAACAAAAACAGGAGATTGGTATCTTTACCAAAATTACACAGAGTTGAGAATCTATGGATGTGAGCTTGCCCCATATAAGCTCCCAAAATTCCTCCCAATGAGGATTTTTGCTCTAGAATACATCAAGCAAATGCTCAATGCTGATGAAGTCCATTTTGTGTCTACAAAGAAGAAATCTCAATTCAAGATCAAAACACAAATAGGACCCTTCATTTGTAACAGCAAGACGGCAAGGAAGGAAGCAGACAAATTGCTACAAGAAATGAAATTCAACCTCAGTTTTACATGGTCATATGATCCATTAGGTACCATCTCCAAGCTAAGGGTAGAGAACAAATCTACACCTTATATCCATACCAGATAGGCCAAAAATTGAGAGATATATGAACCAACTAGAGTGGACTGAAAACACTCTACAAGAGGCTGAAGAACAGTTGGTTTCCACTTCAACATCACAGACACCTGCCCCACAGGAGAAAGCAGGAAAAAGGATGAGGGAAGAAGAGTCACCTTCAGTGACTGAAACTTCCAGCAAAGAATTCAAAATCATGTACAGGAAGAGGACCAAGCTCAATCCCAAAGTGAACCCAAGCAAAGATTCAAAGTAGGAAGTCGTCATCATCACCAAAGAGACACCTACTTCCTCACAAGTTGGTGGTAAAACTACACTCTCTCCTACCACCTCGACAACTTCACAGGATCAGCAACAAGCCATTCAGACAAGTACAATTGTCACAGGGGAGAAAGAGAAAACCATATTTGATACATTTAGAGAAATTAAATTAAAGAATGAAGTTTTGAAGACCAGCACTTATAATCAGTTCTGAAAGCAAACTTCCAACTGCTGTCAGCCTTTGACTCTAAGAAAGGAAAAATGCAGATGGCCTTTCTCCAAGCACAGATTCCACAGCCCAAGGCAACAACAGATTATAAAAAGACTGCATTTGAATTTGATATCAAAGACATAATCCCATTGATCAAATGGAGATGCACAAGCAAACAGGTGAAATGATTTCATCTACACTCACGAACACTACTATGAGTTTTTCCAAGTTGCAGGTTTCCTTAGCCAATATCCAGTCACAGCTCAAAATGGAGAAAATATCTTCTATGGCCAAGGATTCAAGGATTAAGTCTTTGGAAGACTTAGTGGTCATAGTTGGATATGATCCCTCCAACATAAAAGCTGCAAAAGAGGTGATAAAGAAGAAAAATGATGACATAGCAGCATTAAAGAAGCAACTGAAAATGCCAGTTACAGAGGACCCTTTGACCAAATAAATCGAAGAGACAGAATCCCAGAAAACAGACATGATGAAGCTCATCATGGAGTAGAATGCTCAGCTGAGGTAGATGGAATCAGAGATGGAGAAGATGATAAAAGAAAAGGAGCAGGTTGCTAAGCTTTCATTGGTACCTTTGGAGGCTGTACCCCTTACAACTATTCCCACAGCCACACCTTCTAGAGCAAGTATAGCAGATGGAGCAGAACAACTCACCAAAGAAGTGCAAAATCTGTCAATCCAGACAGAAGAAATAAAGAAGTTTCAGGATCAAGTGAAATTGTTGTAGGATGAGAAGTCCAAAAGTGATAGCTCACATGCAGCTGAAGCATAGAGAGCACAAAAGTTAATAGAAAGGTTGCGGAAGTCTGAGAGGGAGTCATCTATTGGAAATACCATGGGTCAAGTCAAAGAGATAATATGGACAGATATCATTGAATCCATCAATGAAATCTGGCCCTGCATCCAAATTATATTTGAGCAAAAAGAATTGATAGAAAAAGCTAATAATGCCATTAAGACCATCAAAGAGGAGCTCAGAGACATTCCAACTACTGCCAACAACATTATCAAATTCTTAAATTCCAAGAACAGGTATGAGCTGGATGACTTAGGAGTGGAGGACAGGACAGAAACAATTTTTGAGGTAAAGAAGGTTCTTACAAAGAGAAATCTGATTGTACAGCTGGAAGAAAAATGCCACAACTTAGAGACAACTGTAAATAGATTTTTCAGTAGAATAGAACCTTTAACACGAAAATGTTTGCCTTCTCTTTTTGTAACAAATGACAAGTTGATGAACGAAGAGGATTATGTGAAGACGCTGAATGAAATTGCCAAAGACACAGCTAAGTTTTCAAATATCATAGGCACTATGACAGGGAAAGCGTTCTTGGAGGCATTAGCTCATGACCTTTTCATCCAGCATGAGGTAAACCACGTCTTTGTGGTAAAACCAACTTTTGCTAAGTATACCGAAGTGGATGAAATCTACAGAAAGGTTATTAAGTTAACTATCCCAGATGAAGATCAATGGGATAAGTTAACTGAGTTTTATGAGTAAAAAGTAACAAAGAACAGTCAGTTGCAGCCAGCACATAGGACAACACATCAACCAACATTACAACCAGTGTAGCCCACAAATAGGCCTACTCAGTGACTGATTCCTTGAAAGTAGTGCCAACATGCCATATCACCCACATCGAGCCTATTTTTTGTCACAGTTAGAGCTTATTGTTAGAATGAGGCTAATAATAAATTGTTTGTTGAGACAACATTAATTGTAATCAATTTTGTAATATTTTAGTATAAATACTTCATTGTTTGAAGTATTAGAGGTTGTTTTCTGAACATATTTGCTTACTGCACAATTGTAAATTCCAAGTTTTGTTGGAGCATCAACAATACAAAGACTTCTTTCAGGATACATGTGGTGTAATTATTACTGGTGAAGTGTTTCTACTGTTTCTATGTTTTCCACTATTTTTCCTTTCTCTGTTTGTCAGAACTCTTAATTGTAAAACAGAAAGTGTGATGAATAGGACATGTTATTTAAAACAACTTATTCTGGCTGCTTTTACAATTTAAATGTTTTCTACTTGAAGTAATATTGAAAAATACTTAATTGCTTTTCAGTCTCAACTGAAATTCACTTTTCCGCCATATCCATTATTCATTTAAAATCTAAAAGAATCCAATAAATGCAACCTAGCTTTCCCTATTACAACTCTTTTAAAAATTAATGAAAAATTCATTTTATGTTTTGACTCCATTGCCCAATGGGAAGATAAAGATTTAATCAACCAAATCAATCAAAATCAAACAAACAACCAAGTATAATCATAACTAGCCTAATATATATTCCAAAAAAATTTAAATCATAAAGAGAGATCCCTCTCTGAAGCTGGCAGGGCTAGATCCCAGCTTCCAAAGTGGTTTTGATGTTGTCCTCTGTGTTTATTCTACCAATATTTTAAATTATAGAACGTTAACATAGTGGTGACCATACTGGGGACATTGAAAAATTCATTAGGGGAATTTTGATGTCTAAAATGGGCCTCCTAAGGAAATTAAAAAATAATAGTGGAAATAATAAAATAAGATTTGATGACATCATCAAATTTGAGAGGGAAAAAGAAAAAAACTATTTTTTCAACTCGTATTTTCAACTTATCTCCCAAAGTTTTTACTCAAATTTCGAGTGGGAGTACTTGTTGGATGCAAAATTTAATTACTCATCCAAGGAGTACCCATGTTGCATACTTTCAATGGACCCTGCTACATGAAAAAATAGAAATACATGAAAAATGTGATTGCAATCACGTTTTTTCATGTATTTCTCATTTTTCGCGTAGCAGGGTCCATCAAAAGTATGCAACATGGGTACTCCTTGGATGAGGAATTAAATTTTTCATCCAGCAAGTACTCCCGCTCGAAATTTGAGTAAAAAATTTGGGAGACAAGTTGAAAATACGAGTAGAAAAATTAGTTTTATTATTTTATTATTTCTTAATCTTTTTACCCTTTTACTTAAAAAATGGTGAATCATCCCCCATGGTTAACATCATCATCTTGAATCCTATTTGTTCTTATAAATTTTATTTTGGTTGTACGTTTTTCTTAGGAGGCCCATTTTAGACCTCAAAATTTCCCTAATGTGTAATTTCTTTCAAATTCATAACTCTGGTTAAAACATTGTATGATAGGAATACTTCAAGAATATTGGTTTTATTTTCATTGGTGTAAATAATAAATGTGTGTGTGCATTTAGATCATAAATCTAGCTCCTAAAAGAGCCTATACTAGAGATCCTGATCCAAAGCCTGCAGAAATTGTAGATGACCTTGAGAAGATACTGAAAAGAAAGAGCATAGCATAAAGCCAAGGAAGTAGTAGTCCCCCTCATAGAGTAGATTCACTCCCAAAAGATTTTGTAACTCTGCAAGACATTGAGTTTGACTTACCTTTTGAACAAAGCCTATTTAGAACAAAGTCAGCCAATTGGGAAGATCAAATAGTAGTAGACCAAGCTACATTAAGAAGAAATTCATCTGAAGCCTAGTCTGCTCCTGTTGATATAGACCATCAAATCCTCCAAGATTTTGATAAATTACAGGGTTTAGTCTCAGGTTTAGACCTTTTTTTTCATGATGCTTATGTCCAGTAATATGTAGAACTTTATGTTTTGACTTCTTACATAGATCATCTACCTCATCACACTTTGTGCATCCTATATCAGCAAGCTCTACCCCTTCTGTATTTTCTACAACTACTCAAGTACTTTCTCACCAATCAACTCAAACCCCTTCTTCTCCCCAATCCTCAACTACAATCCAACCTTCATCTCCACCAAAACCCTACGTTTCAGCTCAGCCTTTACCTTCCATTCAACCTCCACCTTTCATCCAACAACCACATCATATTGTTCATCCTCATATCCCTATAATGGCAGCTAGATATGCTCCCCTTTTCCTTCAAGCTCCTTTGGAAAACATGCCACAAGATTATCAAACAAGAATCCCTTAATTTAATGGAACTAAACCTACCACTACCCAACAACATGTAGATAGGATGAATGACATTTTTTACCTTCAGAAGTTAGATGAGGAGAGTATAAAACTTACGTTGTTTGCACAAAGTCTCACAGGAGAGGTGAGAAAATGGTTTAAAGAATTATCTATTGCTAGTATTAATGATTTTTCTGGATTCCATCAAACATTCTTCACCAGGTGGGAAATTAAGAAGAAACCTCTTCATATTTTATCTGAATATGAAAGCATTAGGAGGGAACCAGGGGAACGTGTTCAAGACTATTGCACTTGATTCAAAAATGTATACAATGCAATTACTGCTAATATGAAACCACCACAAGGTTTAGCCTTAATCAAATTCCCAGATGGTTTTGAGGCAGATATGGCTGACCAACTTAGGGAAAGGAATTCTTCCACACTAGAAGAAATGTAAAGGCATGTCGTAAGTGTAGAAGCAGATTTTTTTGCAAAGAGAGCTAGACTTAGGAATGAAAGGAGAGTAACCATAAAATAGGAACCCTCTACTTCTTCTGCTAATGCTAAAATTAATTCCTTAGTTAGAATAGTAGAAAGAATGATGGAGAGGATTAATTTGAATGAGAGGGTTGCACCTAGGGAAAATCAACCTGCACCTCAAAATAGAAAAAAACAAAATCCTAGGAGAAATCCTCGCCAAATCAAAAAAAGAGAACAAAGGGGTCCTGATCAGCAAATCAGACCTCCTTTGTAGAAATTATACAAAATACATACATGTTGTGGATTCTCCTGATCTAATAATTTGCTACTGTTAAATACAGAATCACTTCTACAAATATTTGCGGAATTAAAAACACAATCGCCAATTACAATATCCTGAAGAAAGATCAATCACACACAACACAGATAATTTACTGGGGAAATATTACAGCTAAAAATCCCACTATCTTCTATTATGTATTATATCATGGATCATGAAACAATTACATACAAAGCTCTAATCCAAGAGTTCTTAGTACATGAGCTAACTGTCTCACACTGTCATACAAAAATTGGTAAGTTCCTTAGCTAATTTACTATCTCCAGACAACCTGCCTCCACTGCGCAATCCCTGATGGTAAAGAACCCTGAATGATGGATTATCTTGCCTTCCTTGACTATGTAAGTATCATGGGAACATCCAATGTGTGTGTGCTTGCATGTGTGCAAGTGGATAATGTCACAATTGATAGTTATATTCCCTTTCACCTAGAACTCAACTGGGTTTCCACAGGATTTGACATGCATGTAGCTAATAATAGTAAAAACATCAGTTGCATGTGCGATCACTGATTGTGAATTGATTAAAAATTAATTCACTTGACCTCTCACTAGTGTATCTTCAGTTACAACTAGCACAACTGACTTTAACTCACTTAACTGAGTTACACTTATTTACAACTTGCACAACTCATGCACCACTGCACTTCTAGCTATGTTACAACTAGAATCACTTTGTTACAACTCAAGTCAACCTGCATGCCCCACCAACCAACCACTTAACTCGAAATTCACTTAGCTAACTGATTTGCCACTTCAGTTAACTATTTCCAAGTCCCCATTGAGAATAGATTACAGTTTATTGTCCATTTATATTAAGGGATAATAAAGATAGACATGCATCTATAAATATACATGCACCATACATATATAAATAGACATCCACCTAAAAATAGTTCCTCAGGGCTCCACCCATGTAGGCGCACTTACCAGATCAAGGATGTTGTTTCCGTATGTCAATTTCATTATCTCTCACAAAACTTCAACACTCCCTCTCAACAAGAAAGGAATTTCTTTGCATGCGACATGCAACCTTGCATGCAACACTTCTCTAGTGTTTCTCGCACATGCAACACTTCAAAATTGAATAGTCTCCAAATGACTGAATCAGTATAATGCATCTGTCATCAAATTATTTTGACTTCTGCTTAGTTATTGCACATTTCTTCAAGAACCACTACACTTTTGACACCTGCATCCATGCACTCTGCACTTGCTACCAACTCTCATTTCGGCTCCAGTATCTGACACTGTCACTTTGATTTCATGTCCTCATGACATCTGACTGCATCAATCCAATTGATCCTACTATTGCTACTCTGTGGGCTCCTCGTAGCCAGATTTGATTCATGAGATCCATACCATCTCAATGAATCCTGCCCAAAATTTCTTCTTGGGATTATTCATGCATGTCGCCCCACCTCTCACAAGGTGGTATAGCTGCATGCACTCCCTCTGCCCATCTAGCTCTAAATTTCTCTGCATGAGTGGTTTCTCCCACTCCATGATCCTCATCTTGTGGCTGCTCTACATCCTAAGGTTCACTCTTACCTACATGCAAATCCAACTCCCTCTCAACGGTCAATTGCATGGCTTTCTCACACTTCCCCATGGTTAGAAGCTTTGTAGAAATCACATCTACATCAAGTCTATATATTTTCTTCACACTAATCCAAATCTTCTTGACTTTCTTTGTTGCTTTATGCCGAAGGAGGGCTTTACCTTCACTAAATACCACATCATGGCCTTTATCTTCCAACATTGAAACCTTAACTAAATTTTTTGTTAAGCCTAGTACATGCATTACATATTTTAAAAAGAAGGGTTTACCTGAATTCCTTTGGAAATAAACAGTACCAATCCTGGTAGCACTATATCTTTTGTCATCACCCATTTCGAAATGCATCTGGAGGTCCTTCTCCTCCAAGCTACTAAAAATTTATTTGTCTAACGTCATGTGGAAAGATGCACCACTATCCAAGTACCACATAGAACTCATTGCACTTGACACCATGCATGCAATAAGTGAGAAGTCAAGCTCAAATTGTGAGGCAAGGGCCTCACCAGCTGTAGCTCCAGCAACCATCTTGTTCTTCTTCCTTTGTGGACAATTTGTGGCAATATGTCCATTCTCGTGACAGTGAAAACACTTCACTTTGGACATTTTGTGCTCCTTTCCATCTTCACCAGCCTTAGATTTAGAATGGAAATTATTCCCCTTCCCCTTCTTCGCCTTGGGAGCCAAAGCACAATCCTCTTCATCATCGTGCTTTGATGAAGATCCATCACCTGAACTCCTCCTGCACCAGATCCGACCACATTCGTTCCCAATCCGTCAATTTTTCCCATCCGTTGATAGAGTCTTTATAACTATGCCAACTCTTAGGAAGTCCTAGGAGAGCCAAACTCACCAAATAACGAAAGTTATTCCTACACCCCCAAGTTCATCCCAACATTGGACAATCCTTGTTAAGTAAACCAAAATAGTGTCATTCTTTTCCATCTTGATCTTCCTAAGTTTATCTTTGAGCACCAATTTCCTATGGTCCTTACTGCTTTGGAATATATTTTTCAAAGCCTTCCACATATCATATGGTGTGGCTTTCCCATGGAGGCTTGAGACAATGTGGTCTCATACTCCCTCCAATATAATTCTCCTCACCCTTGCCACTTTATTTTTCCACACACCAAGATTTGCAGCATCTGGCTTAGGAACATATTTGTCAATGAATTCCTTCAAGTCATTGTCTTTGAGTACTGCCTCCATCCTGTCCTTCCAAGAAATTTAGTTCGATTTTCCTTCGAGTGCATACTCTAACCTCAAGCCATTGGAAGCCATTTCGATCTTGAGTCAGCTACAGCACCAAGAAATTATTTCTACAAATTCGAATTCTTTCCACCAACAAACTCAGCTCCTGCTTAACTATTTCAATTTCCTATGTTGTGATACCATGTAGAAATTATGCAAAATATATGTATGTCTTGGATTCTCCTAATATAACAATGTTATATTGTTAAATATAGAATCACTTCTACAAATCTTTGCGTAATTAAAAACACAATTGCCAATTACAATATCATGAACAAATATCAATCACACACAACACAGATAATTTACCGGGGAAAGCTTACAGCTAAAAACCCCACTATATTCTATTATGTATTATATCATGGATCATGACACAATTACATACAAATATATTATCCAAGAGCTCTCAGTACATGAGCTAACTATCTCACACTGTCATACAAAAATTGGCAAGTTCCTTAGCCAATTTACTGTCTCCAGACAGCCTGCCTCCACTGCGCAATCCCTGATGGTAAAGAACCATGAATGATGGATTATCATACCTTCCTTGACTACATAAATATCATGGGAGCATCTAATGTGTCTGTGCTTGCATGTGTGCAAGCGGATAATGTCACAACTGATAGTTATCTTCCCTTTCACCTAGAACTCAACTGGGTCTCTACTGGATCTAACATGCATGCAGCTAATAATAGTAAAAACATCAGTTTCATTTGATATCATTGATTTTGAATAGATTAATAATTAATTCACTTGGTCTCTCACTAGTGTATCTTCAGTTACAACTAGCACAACTGACTTTAACTTACTTAACTGAGTTAAATTGATTTACAACCTGCACAACTCATGCACCACTGCACTTCCAACTCTGTTATAACTAGAATCACTCTGTTACAACTCAATTCCACCTACATGTCCCACCAACCAACCACTTAACTCGAAATTCACTTAGCTAACTGATTTTCCACTTCATTTAATTATTTCCAAGTCCACATTGAGAATAGATTACAATTTATTGTCCATCTATATTAAGGGATAATAAAGATAGACATGCATATATAAATATGCACACATTCTATAAATAGACATGCACCATACATATATAAATATACATCCACCTAAAAATAGCTTGTGTGGGCCCCACCTAGTGTAGGTGCTTAATTTTCACTAGATCAAGGATGTTGTTTCCAGATTCCAATTTCATTGTTTCTTGTTGCAAATTTCAACATCCTTTTCAGGAGAATTATGATGATGAGAATGGAGAGGTAGTGGAAGAATTAGAAGACAACCAAATAAATCTAATGGGTATCAATGATGATGAAATTGTGTTTCTTACTCAGGAAGAACAAGAGTTGTTTCAATTATCCCAAACTAAACTTGATTATGAGGAATCAGATAACTATAAGCAGGGATTTGAAAACGATATCATGGAATTCCATAGACATTATAATCTTAGGAGTAAGAAAACATTAGATGCTCCAAACAAAAATACTAATGAAAACCCTATCAACAAAACTTTTGACACCTCTCCAAATAAAACTCCATAAAATTTTGCTAAGAAAACTATTGATAGTTCTAGAAAAAACAGAATTGATATTCTTGCTAAAAATATTGTTCAAAGTACCTCCAAAACCACTCAAATAGACATTCTCACCGCCAGTCACCAAAAAGAACATGTATCAAAGAAATTGTTAATACATCTAACTTTCTGAACTTAAATAAATTTCAAACATCATCCAATATTGAAAATGAATTAGCAAAGCTAAAAATTCCTATCCCTTTGACTGAGTTAATGAATACAAATTTGTACAGAACTCAAGTTATGAAAGCTCTGAACATAAGAGAAAAAAATGATACTTTCAATCGGAATGATGATCAGCATGAATTATTATTTGGTCTAGAGGTAGATGGTAAACCACAAGAAGGAGGAGTTCCTCCATTTTATGTCAGTCTTAATGTTCATGGTAAAATTATCCACAATGCTATGTTAGATTCAGGTGCCTCACACAATTTGATGCCAAAATCTGTTATGGAGAAACTTGGTCTTGACATTACTAGGCCTTATAAAGACTTGTATTCATTTGATTCTTTCAAAGTAAGATGTTTAGGTCTCATTAAGGATCGACTATGTGTTGCTTTAACCCAAATCCCAGCAAGGAGTCTAGTAATGGACATAGTAGTTGATGATATTCCTCCAAAGTATGGCATGCTATTGTCACGCTCTTGGGGAGAAAAATTACAAGGTAACCTACAAATGGATATGACTTATGCAACCATCCCAGTGTTTGTTCAACAGAGAAGACTGTATAGGGAAACCTTAATGAAATACATGGTGAGTAGTCAAGAGAAGCCACATAACTACCCCCTTTACTCTGTTCATTCTAATTTAGACTCCTTCATTCTGTATAATGATGGAGATATTGATGCTCAAGTGACCAATGCTGAAAATGACAATTGTGAAACACATGAAAATCAAACACAAATTTTACAACAAAACACTTAAACCAAATATTTTTGGAACATGATTTTTGATGGTTCTTGTAGTAAAGCAATGTCAGGAGTAGGTGTGTGGGTCTCAAATTCAATAAATAATCATGAAAAAGGTCATTCATATAATTGAATTTTCAATGTACCAGTAAATAGCAGAATATGAAGCACTTCTTTTAGGTTTGCAATTATTGAAGAAATTAGGTGCTAAAAGAATTTCTATTCATGGAGATTCTGAATTGATTATAAAATAGATTAAAGGAAAGTATGTTACAAAACATCCTATATTGAGAGCATATAGAAATGTTGTGCTTGATTTCTTACACACTTTTGTAGAATATTCTCTTGTTGTTATACCTAGAAATCAAAATTTCCTTGCTAATGGACAGGATTTTTCAGCCAGCGCATGCAAAATGCCTCTTCCCAATAGACAATATATAGTGGAGGTTAAAATTGTCTAGTTGTACCAGAAAACATGAGGTATTGAGAGGTATTTGGAAATGATAAACAGATAGAAAACTTTTTTCAGTTCAAAGATGAGTATGAGGAAAATAACATAGACTTAGATCGTCAAGTAGAAAATTAGTTAGGTGTACATACTAATGTAGAAGAATAGTTTAATGAACTAGATGTAAATATATCTGTAGATGAAGTTGTACATAAATTAGAATTGCATGAAATTGATCCAGAAAAAGAAGAATTTGAAGTATTTCAGCTTAAAGATAATATTTTTCCAAGAGGTCTAGTTCCATTATAAGAGCTTTTTTATCTCAATTATGTATCAAAAAATCCAAAAATAGAGCCAACATGGGTAGATGTAGAAGAATGTAATATAGGTAGTGAACAGAATCCTAAAATGATAAAAATTTCAAAATCACTACCTACTGTCAGAAAATAAGAATACATAGCTTTATTCAAATAGTTTGTTGATGTCTTTGCTTGGAGCTATGAGGATCTTAAAGCATATGACACTAGTATCATACAACACAATATCCCAGTCAAAGATGATCATAAACCATTCAAACAAAATCTCTGTAGAATAAATCTTGTTTTAATTCCTTTGACTGAGAAAGAGGTCAAAAAGATGTACGATGCTAAAATCAGTGTCCCTCTAGGAATAAAACTGGGGAAATCTAGTTATGTATTGATTTTAGAAATATTAACAAGGTCTCCCTAAAAGACAACTACCCTTTGCCAAAAATGGATCATATATTACAGAAGGTAGTAGGGTCTAGTAGGATATCCTTGTTATATGGTTTCTCATGTTATAACCAGGTCCTAGTAGATCCTAATGATCAGGATAAAACATCTTTCACTACTCCATGGGGAACCTTCATGTATGTGAACATGCCATTTAGGTTAATGAATGTTGGGGCCACATTTCAAAGAGAAATGGGTATTGCCTTTGCTGATGAGATTGGATATTTTATTTTGATTTATCTTGATGACATTACTATATATTCAAAGACTGATGAGGAACATTTGAGGCATCTAAGAAGAGTGTTTGAAAAGTGTAGAAGGTTTGGTATCTCATTAATCCTAATAAAACATTGTTTGGCCTTTAGGAAGGTAAGATCCTTGGTCATATTATTTCAAAGGATGGAATTAGGTTTGATCCCAGTAGAATTGAAGAAATATTAAAAATCATTCATCCTAGAAACATTGTTGGGTATGTGTTATATTATTTCCATGACTAAGCATGCGCAGGGGTTCGGGACAACGCCCCGACGAAAATTTTTTGGTCCTTAATTTTCGGTGGGTAGTCCGCGCCCATGGTTTTGTGCATGGTTTTCCACATGGTTTTGGGGTTCGATGGTTTTCGGCCCCTGGTATTTTTGTAGATCCGGTCAAGGGAACTACGGTTATGTTCTAATCCAGGGTTAATGGATTGGGGTTTATGTATGCTCCGGCATGTATATATATGTGTTGTAACACTAAAAGGAAAATAATGAAAAATCAAGTTGGTCGTCCCGATTTGGGATCCAGGGGAAAATCTCTGTGTTTATCTATTTTATGTTTTATGCTCTCGCTATTGTTTATTTTCTGTTATAAGATTCGTGTGTAGATAATTTCTGTTCAGGGTTAAAACCTACATTTGGTATCAGAGCTGTTTCGACTTCAAGGGGATGCCTTTGCTGCTGAGGGTTTTTTTCTCGGGCCTGAGGTAGACCCTGTTCAGTGGGAGATCTGCGGGATTGATTCTTGCGGTGAAAGAAGATGGCGAGCGACGGAAAGATAGAGATCGAGAAATTTAATGGTCAGAGTTTTGAGTTGTGGAAGCTCAAGATGGAGGATCTACTGGTGGATAAAGATCAGTGGATCGCGGTAGATCTAGGTACTAAACCAATGGCAATGTCAGATGAAGACTGGAAGAAACTGGATCGGAAGGCTAAGAGCACAATACGGTTGTGTGTCTCAGATTCAGTATTGTTGAATGTATCTGGGGAAGCTACGGCGAAGAATTTGTGAGAAAAACTTGGGACTTTGTACCAATCTAAGTCTCTGGTGAATAAGTTGTTCCTGCGGAAAAAGCTGTATAACCTGAGGATGAAGGATGGAGACTCGGTGACAGAGCATCTGAACGCCTTCAATACTATGGTAAGTCAGCTGTCATCTGTTGATATTAAAATCTCAGATGAAGATAAGTGCATCAGCTTGTTGTGTTCTCTACCAGATTCATGGGACAGTCTGGTTATTGCAATAGGTAGCAATACAACTACCTTGAATTTTGATGATATTGTCTCATCCTTGCTGTCGGAGGAAATGAGACGGAGAAATATGGAGGGTCAGAATGGAGATGCCTTATATGTACGAGGAAGGTCCCAGAACAGAAACAAGAATAAGGTTTTGAGTGGGAGATCTAAATCTAGAGGGAGATCTAAATCTCCTGGAAAGTTTGTAAAGGTGTGCTGGAAATGCAGAAAGGAAGGGCACTACAAAAAGCACTGCATATCTAAAGCTCCTAAGAAAGGAAATGGATCTAATGATGCTCCTTCTGCAGAGGCAAAAACCACCTCGAATGAAGGTGGGGATGTGTATTTGGCTTCTTCTTCAAATACACATGTAGATCATGAGTCATGGTTGATTGACTCAGGTGCATACTTTCACTTCACTCCCCATCGGGAGTGGTTCTGCGAATATGAGAAATATGATGGTGGTGATGTCTTCCTAGGGGATGATAGGAAGGCCAGAATCGTAGGACGCATTGGCCATAAATTTGATTTCTATAAGAAATATGGATGATGCAGGTGTAAAAATAGTGTTCGATAAAGATTCCTACAAGATGGTTTGGGGAGCACTGGTATTAATGTGGGGAGTTCAGACTGGAACTCTATACAAGCTACAAGGTATCACTATTATTGATGGGTGTCACAGTTCTATGGTTCCTGAAAGTGGAGTGAAAGCCTAGATATCTCTGGAGAAAATACCATGCTATGGCATCAAAGGCTTGGACATATTGGAGAGAAGGGCCTTCAAATACTGCATAGAAATGGTATGGTAGAAGGTATGTCTAATTGCTCTCTGGATTTCTATTTCTATGAATACTGTGTATATGGGAAGAAGAATCGGGTGAGTTTTCCTTTTGGTGATAAGAGGGCGAACAAGATATTAGAACTTGTGCACAGTGATGTGTTTGGACCTATGTCAGTTCCTTCACTGGGAAAGTTTGTGTACTATGTTTCATTCATAGATGACTTCTCAAGGAATACATGGATATATTTCTTGAGGAAGAAATCTGAAGTCTTTGATAGATTTAAAGAATTTAAGGCTCTGGTGGAAAACCAGACAGAGAAGAAGATAAAGGCGTTGAGGACAGATAATGGTGGGGAGTTCTGCAAGAAGGAATTTGAAGAGTTTTGTAAGAAGTGTGGTATAGCACAACAGAATACTACTCCATACACACCTCAGCAAAATGGAGTTATAGAAAGAATGAACAGAACACGGATGGAAAAGGCAAGAAGCATGCTCAGTGGTACCGGGTTAGAACAAGAATTTGGGCAGAGGCAGTGGAGACTGCATGCTATCTGGTTAACAGATCACCTTCATCATTTTTGGAGGATAAGACTCCACATGAGGTATGGGCTGGTAAGAAACCCTCTCTTTCACATCTAAGGTTATTTGGATGTGATGCATATGTACATGTTCCAAAGGAGAAAAGGACCAAGTTGGATAATAAATCTGAAAGGTGCATCCTTATTGGGTATAAGGATGGTTTAAAGGGTTATAAGCTTTGGAACCTAGAAATAAGGAAGGTTGTGTACAGCCGAGATGTGGTGTTTAGAGAGGTGAAAGATTTTATTACACATGAAGTCCTACCAAAGGAACCTGAGAATATAGAGTTTGAGCTAAAGGAGGATGAATTAGACTCTACAATAGAAGAAGACTCAGAAGAGGAAGAGCCACAAACTCCAGTTGTGAGAAGATCAGCTCGAGAAAGAAGACAACCAGAAAGGTATAGTCCATTTGCTTTCTGTTCAAATTTTGCCTTAACTATAACTGATGATGATCTCAGAATTGTCATGGAGGCAGTAGATTCAGAGGATGGAAAACTCTAGAAGGAGACCATGGTTGGTGAAATGGAATCCTTGCACAAAAATGAGGCATGGGATCTGGTGGAGTTTCCAGCTGAAAGGAAGCCCATCAAGAGAAAATGGGTGTTTAAAAAGAAGATGAATGTAGAAGGCAAGGTGGAGAAATAAAAAGCTCATTTGGTAGCAAAAGGTTGTTCTCAGGTGTCGGGAATTGATTTTGGTGATATTTTTTCTCCTATTGCCAAAGTTACTTCTATTAGATTACTTTTATCTGTTGCTATTGCATTTGATTTTGAGATACAACAGATGGAGGTGAAGACATCATTTCTTCATGGGGATCTAGAAGAGGAGATCTACATGAAGCAACTTGAAGGCTTTATGGTGAAAGGTAAGAAAGAACCGGTGTGCAGGTTGAAGAAGTCTCTGTATGGGTTAAAACAGTCACCAAGGATGTGGTATCAGAAATTTGATACCTATATATGGGGACTTGGCTTCACCAGAAGCAAGGAGGATCGCTGTGTTTATTTTAAATTAATTGGTGACCATGTTATTTATTTGGTCTTGTATGTGGATGATATGTTGTTGATTGGAAATGACAAAGAAATTATCCAAGATTTGAAGACCCAACTATTCTCCAAATTCGACATGAAGGATCTTGGTGCTGCAAACTATATTTTGGGCATGGAAATTAAGAGAGACCGGGCAAAGAGGAAGCTCTGGTTAAACCAGAGGAAGTATGTCGAGACTATATTGCAGAGGTTCAATATGCAGGATAGTAAACCGGTGAAGGTTCCTATTCCTGTAGGTGTAAAGCTGTCTGCTGAACAGTGTCCCAAGACACAATAAGAAGAGGAGTATATGTCCCGTGTTCCATATGCAAGTGCAGTGGGTAGCTTGATGTATGCAATGGTCTGTACTAGACCAGACATTGCACATGCAGTGGGAGTATTGAGCAGGTTTATGTCAAACCCAGGGAAGGAGCATTGGACAGAAGTGAAGCAGGTTTTCAGATATTTACGTGGCACTAGTGATTATGGCTTGTGCTACCAGGAAAGACCAGGATTGGAAAGAATGTTGGAAATTCATGGTTTTGTTGATGCAGACTGGGCTGGAGATCTAGACCAAAGAAGATCTACAAGTGGGTATGTGTTTAGCCTATTTGGAGGCGCAGTCAGTTGGATGAGTAAAAGACAGTCTGTAGTGGCTCTTCCAACTACAGAGTCATAATTCATAGCAGCCACTCATGCAAGAAAGGAAGCAATTTGGTTGCAGATATTGTGTTCAAGTATGGGGTTGGTATAGCAAGCTATAAGGATAGACTGTGATAGCCAAAGTGAAATTTTCTTGGCTAATAACCCTACTTATCATTCAAAGACAAAGCACATTGATGTTCAATATCACTTTGTTAGAGATATGGTTGAGGCTAAAAGGGTGTTGCTGGTAAAGGTGGGCACTTTGAAGAATGTTGCAGATGCATTGACGAAGTTTGTGAGCACTCAAAAGTTCTCTTGGTGTAGAGAAAAAATGGGTGTTGAAGAATTGGGCCGATGACTAAGCTCTCCTATGGCCCCCTGCGGAAATAAAACAACAAGTGGGAGAATGTTGGGTATGTGTTATATTCTTTCCACGACTAAGCATGCACGGGTGGGGTAAGAGGGGGGGTGATAGCGCCCCCTTTGCGCTGGGCGCAAGGTGTTTGGTGCAGCGCCCCGACGAAAAAATTTTCTTCCTTAATTTTCAGTGGGTAGTCCACGCCCATGGTTTTGTGCATGGTTTTGCACATGGTTTTGGGGTACGATGGTTTTCAGCCCCTAGTATTTTTGTAGATCCGGTCAAGGGAACTATGGTTATGTTCTAATCTAGGGTTAATGGATTAGGGTTCATGTATGCTTCGACATGTATATATATGTGTTGTGACACTAAAAGGAAAATAATGAAAAATCAAGCTGGTCATCCCAATTTGGGATCCAGGGGAAAATATCTATGTTTATCTATTTTATGTTTTATGCTCTCGCTATTGTTTATTTTCTGTTATAAGATTCATGTGTAGATAATTTATGTTCAGGGTTAAAACCTAAAAACATCAAATAGCTTCAATCTTTTATTGGCAAGATTAATTTCCTAAGGAGATTCATTCCTAACCTTGTAGAGCTTCTTAGAAATATAAAAAACATGCTTAAAAAGGATTCAGAAATCAGATGGAGTATTGAGGCTAGATAATCCTTTGATTTAGTTAGTCATTGAAAAAGGCACAAATGTTGATTAGTCCATATTTTACCAAAGATTTTATTATCTTTTCTTTTGCTTATGAACACGTTGTTCCAGTTGTTTTGTTGTAGAAAAATGAGGAAGAATTTGAACAGCCTATTGCATTTTTCAGTAAGGCTTTAAGAGATGCATCTTTGAAATATAATATCATGGAAAGAAAGACCTTTTCATTAGTTAAAGAAATAAAATATTTGAGTATATATTTTGCATTCACATATTATGGCATATGTACATAATTCAGTTGTCAAGGATATTTTGACATGGAATGGACCAAATGGAAAATGAGGAAAATGGATTGTTGTCATCCTTGAATATGACTTCGAAATCAAACTCACCAAGTTGATCAAAGGACAAGGATTGACCAAACTAATTGTAGAGTCTAATTTCCATGCATTAGACATCAACTTTGTTTCTTCACTGGATAATCAAGAGGAACAGGTGACTCCACAGAACAATGAAGCATTTATGAACTCACCCTGGTGTGCAGACTTATTGTATGTTTTATTCAATTTAAATGATCCTCCTAATCTAACAGAAAAAAGGCAAGATTTCTAAAATTAAAGGCAGTTAATTTTTTCATCATAGAAAATGTTTTATATTGGAAATATGTTGGTGGCATTTTACTTAAGTGCTTGTTGAAGGATGAAGTAGAGAAAATCATGTAGGAGTTCCATGAAGGTGACTGTGGTGGCCATCTCTATTATAAAACCACTGCCAATAAAATCCTCACGGCTGGTTTTTACTGGCCTACCCTTTTCCCTAACATTTATAAGAAGGTAACTTCATGCCTTAAATGGCAGATTTTTTATAGGAAAAGAAAGCTTTTACCCCTACCATTAAAACATATTTCAGTTGATAACCCTTTTCAGCAGTGGGGACTGGATTTCGTTGGTGAAATTAATCCTCCTTCCTTTGGCCAACATAAGTGGATTCTCACAACCAAATATTACTTTAATAAATGGATAGAGGCCACCCCTTCCAGATCTACTACTGATGTTGTCATTATTAAATTTCTTAAGACCAATGTCCTTTCTAGATTTGGTTGTCCTAGAAAACTTATTACTGACAATGCAACAACTTTTAAATATAATAAAATGATTGAATTTTGTAATAAATACCACATTACTTTGGGACATTAAATAGCTTATTACCCTCAGGGTAATGGTTTGGATTAATCCTCAAATAAGACTCTGGTAAATATCATTAAAAATTTGTTAGAAGACAAAAATAAATATTGGCACGACAAGTTAGTTAATGCACTTTGGAATGACATACTTACTACAAAGAAGTCAAAGTATGTCACCATATCAATTGGTCTATGGAATGGATGCTCTGTTTGCATCATATTTAGGAGTACCAGTCATGAAGATAATTCAAGAATTATGGGTTGAAACAAATGACATATAGATAAGAATCAATCAAACCATTCAGTTACAGCAGTCAAGGGAGGAAGTCTACAACAAAACTCGAGTAATTCAGGAAAATGTCAAAAAGAATTTTGACAGAAGAACTAAAGCTGATGACTTCAACATTGGAGACAAAGGTAAACATGGTAAATTTGATAAAATTTGGAAAGGGACCTACATTATTTATGCTTTTAGGGGAAATAATTCATTCTTCCTTAAGGACCTAGATGGAGCAGAGTTAACTAGTGGTCCTGTCAATGGTAGGATGATGAAGCACTACTTTTCTTAGCGTAAATATTTTTCTTACATCATTGTAAATATCACAGTCTATGTTGATTTGAATGGGTAACTTTATTATTGGAGTTGAATCCTGTAGATAAGGCCCTAAGCCCTAATTGAAAAGCTACCATAAGTGTTAGTCATCAGTATTTTTCACTTGTTGGTGATGACTAGTTATAACAGTCAAGTTTTCTAGCAGCCGATCTAAAAATTTGTCAAATTTGCCAGTTAGAAAACACCCATAAACTTTTTTTTCCCTCTTACCTTTCAGTCCTCCCATGATGAGATGAAACCTCATTATCAAAGTCCTATCTAGCCTCATCCATACTATTTTTCCCATCATCTCCAAAAAAACAATCCAAATCTATCCAAAAAGTCTCCCCTAAGTTAGCTAGTGGCGCTTTAAGAATTTTTCCCTTGGAAAACCACTCTAAAGCCAAAGAACCTCTACCTTCTATATACCATACATGACAGACCTTCCCATTCTACAAATAAAGTTGGTTACAGCCCTAGGTCGTGCCACTAATACACCCTCAAGTCTCAGCAATACATGTACCATAAGTCAAGCTAATTTTAGGAATTTTACAGTGTTTTAATGGATATTTCAAGGACATAGGCATACCAGCATCCCAGAAGACAATATTTGGCTCCACATCAGAAGACATTTGCTTCTCAATGTGATCTTGAGCCTAGGATGCAGCTACAGAGCAGAGAGTTTTTCATTAAGCTCTTGCGATCACAGTCAAAGCTTGAAAGAACAGTGAAAGGAAAAATAACACTGTCAAAAGGCTTATGATATGACATGACTGAAAAACCTCCTTCATCTATAATTAGAGGTTTTGAACACTGAAAAACCTCCTTCATCTATAAGCATAGGGTTTGAAGACTGAGAGCGCCTCCTTCATCTACAACCAGAGGGCCAATGGATAAAGTTTGATGTTAAGAGTCTGCACTGACTAAAGGACATTTTTTGGGTGCAGTGAGATAGAAACTAAGGGTCTCTGGATAAAAATGATGTTTAAGGCAGAGGCAAAGCAGTGGAGATCCATTGTTATTGAGTTACAATATGAAGCTAATGGGCTGATCATCTATTAGGAAAGATTGTTAAAAAGATGGCTAGAAAATGAATCCAACAGTATTAGCCTCTAACTAACTTCTGCCAACATATAAAAGGGAAACCACCATCAGTAGGTTCATCAAACATCCTTCTTTGGACTGAGACAGAAGTTGAAAAGAAACCAAGAATTTGTCAAAATAGGCCTCCTTCATCTGTAAGTAGAGGGCCAGAGCAGCGATTGATTCTAGGGTTTGGACTGATTAAGAGACAAATGGTAAGAGCAGCAGAAGACAATTGAAATCTTCTGAATAGTTCAATCATGTCAAAAAACAAAGGAAAATCATGAGCGTTATAAAATTTCAAAGAAGCTGACTCATCTCCTATTATAGATTCTATTTCAAAGACAGTCTGAAGCCAAGAAATGAACAAACCTGGCTGAGGGGTATAAATTCCTTAAAAAGTTACAAAAACTCATCTCCTTGATGAACAAGCTTAACATTTAGCCTCTGTTCCTTTAAACAAAACAGATTTGATAAATGGTTGAGAGATGGGTCATGACACATGCCTAAGAGTGATGATTTCTTTTCAAAGGTCAGAAGAGGAGCTTAAAAAGCACCTAACAGTTTGGATCAGCCTCACAATGAGCATTATCACCTTTAAAGCAGCAGAAGCAAGAACTATCAACCAAGTTTAAAGACATAGGTCATCTCCTTGCAAATGGAAAAAAAATGCTTCATCAATCATTGGTGTATTGTTGAGTGGATTTTCCATGTTGAAAATGTCACTAAAGGGTCAACGGTGGCAGAGTTTCCTTTTCTAATATTAAAACACAGTGAAAGAGTTTGACCCTTGGATGATTTTTATTACAAGAAGAAAAAGTTACATCTACCAAAACTGGCCAGAAGGCATGCACAACTTTTCTGTCAATGTTATTTAAAAGTATGGGCCCCTTATAGCCCATTCAAAATCCTTGTGGTTGTGTTTTCAAATAAAAAAAAGCATTGGTTTAAAAAGAGAATCTTTCAAAACCCTCACAAGTCAAACTTAAAGGTACTTTGGCTTTTTCACTTTCAAATGGAGTTAAAGACCATTGCAAAACTATTTTTATATTCCAAAGCGCAAACAACACTCCTCTTGTTGTTCACAAGACCAAATAAGAGGTTTTCGAGCAAATTCATAGAAAATTTCAGGCTTATTGACTGCGCGGCACACCTGTAGATTTGCGTCGCACGTTCAAAAGAATTTTTACAAAGGGTTTTAGTGGTTGCGCGGTGTGCTTGTAGGTGCGGTCGCAATTTCCCGAAGGTCGACCCGATACCATTGCTATTGCATGGCGCTTTTCCTTATCAATGTGCCGCACATATATTAATGTTCCAAAATGCCTCCAAAAGCTATGAAAGCTGCTCAAACCCCACAAAAAATGGTTGCCATCGTTTTTTAAGGTATTTTTTTTTGCCCCCTTACAAATTTCAAACTACTAGATGGTGTTTGAGACAGTGAAAGTCGTAGTGTAAATCGAGGTAATTTGAGTGAATATTTTGAAAGGTGTGTCGGTGTGAAAAGGTTTGATGGATTTTGTTACAGTTGGCTAAAAGAAGGGTGGTCCTTCTTGTATCAAAGAACCTAAAATTGCCCTCGAAACTGAGATAAAAACAATACCTCTGTCAGCTGAATATAGTGGGAACAAGGCAGTGGTAATAAGGGTTGATATTTTTGCTTAAAACTCGAGGTTGCAGTGGCTTTGTTTGCCCAGCACTGTCATAGTAAAAGTAATGTATTTTGATGGATGACAAAGGACCCAATTAACATCCCTCAAAACAATGTTTAAAGGGGAGGTACTGTTTAAAGGGAGGAAAGATAGGTTTTGAAAAGTAAAAAAGTGGGCCTATTTTCAAATAGCAGTACTCATCCTACAAGTGTTTTTTCATTTCAAAGTTTTCCTCGGTATGGAAAAGAGAAAAGTCGGGGCTGCCTCTTTGACCATAAACAAACCTTAGTGTGTAAAGATGTCATTTCCATTTGGAGGTGTTTATCAAAATCTGTGTGAGAAAAAAATGAAGACAAGGAGGGTGTTTTGATTGGGAGGAGTTTTTTTTTGGCTTTGTCTAAAATACGAGGCTGTCCTGTTGTCCTCAAAACACCTAGAGCCATGTGACCTTACACAAACATAGAAATCACTTGACTGTGTATCTTTTGTTGACTATGTACTTGTTTTTTAAAATTGTTTGTTGATTGCCATACCAAGAGAAAGGGAATTGTTTTGGAAGGAGCAGATACCTGATATCACAGAAGCATCTCACACAGCATTTGAGACAAATTTGCCTTATCAAATAGTGATTGATAGGTGCGACAGAGTTGTGTTTGAAAAGACATTTCAAAAAACCTTTAAAGGTATTTTGGTTTTTTAGAGAGCATCCATAACAAGATGCCTCCCAGGCATGATATTGGGAGTGGATTGAATAAGAGATATGAACCTATTTCCACTGAAGAAGTGAATGCACACCCATCAGTCTTGTTCAATTTCCATGAGGTCGGGTGTTTAGATTTTTGTCAAAGGGTGCAAGAGGTGAAGAGTTTCTCTCCTTTGACACATCTTTGCGCTTTAAGATTCTGAGACAAGCATTTCCAATTGGCAGGCCTTGACTTCAAATTCTCCCCAAGATCCATCTCCAAGGCCACTAAAATTCCCTACATTGGTGAGAAATGGTTTCAACAAAGCCATTTGGACTCAGATGATTACAAGACCTTCCTAAAGCCTGAGCACAGAGAATCATGTCCTTCTATTTTCCCTTTCTCATATCTTTTAGCCAGCTACGCACCTCTCATGAATATTATCATGAAGTACTTCACTTGTGAGGGAAGATTCTCCCGAATTTATGCATATCACATTCGACTGCTCATGCATTTCACTAGGGCCAGATTGCTAAATCTTCCTTTATTCTTACACAAGAGCATTGATAAAATGGCCTCCACTGTCCAAAAGAAGCCTCCTTCACAGCAAATAGCCTGTCTCTTCCATCACCCTCTCATCAAAATCATCATCCTTCATCAACTTGAAAAGAGGGAGGTCTCTTGGGATTTTTTCATCACTCATCTGAAATTCTCCACTGTCCCTCCAGTCCATACATCCCCTACACCTCCTACTCATCATCCTTCACCTTCCTCTAGCAGACCCACTCCTAAAAAACTCAATTTTACCACAGAGCAAGAAGAAGAACCTGAAGAGGGAGAAGAGCATGACCATGATGATGAGGAAGAGGATGTAGGACAGTAGGATGAAGAACATTAGACTCATGATGAGGGTGAGTAGCCTTATGATGACACACAGTAGCATCACAGTGATGATGAACAGCAGCAAGGGGAGGAGGAAGAAAGTGTTGAACAACATCATGACAGTGAGTGTGAGACAAAGCAGCAAGGGCAACATGAAAGTGATGAGGGTGAACAATGGCCTTATGAGGACACACAACAACTACATCATGATGAATAGGGGAAGCCAAAAGAGACTGAACAGGGGCAGCATGATAGTGCCAAATAGGGGCAGCATGATAGTGCCAAACAGGAGCAACATGACAATGATGAGCAAGGGCAGCCAAAAGATGATACACAGCAGCCTCCTCAGGAACAACAGCCTCTTCAGGAAGAACAACAAACTCAAAAATAAGAGAAGCAAGGCAACAAAGGTAAAGGGGCCATGTCCTATTCTCCTAAAAAGGCCAAGCCCTGGACAGCAAAGAAGAGAGTGCCTAGGGTTGTCACTCCAAATGTGACAAGGGCCCTCCGAAGTAAAGGAAAATTTCCAAAGAAGCCCATCATTGATTTGCCTAGGAGGAAGAGCACTAGAATAGCCACCCAAAGCAAAGGGAAGGGTAAAGAGGAAGGCAGTCATGAACAGGAGAGTGCATTCGACATCATCCAAATCCAAAGCGATGATATTGATAATGAGACTCGAATTCTAGAAAGCCTCTTGATTCATAGAGAAAGCCAAATTTATGCATTGAAGGATGATCTTCATAGGTCAAGGAATTTCAATCAATTTCTGCAAATCCAAAATAGGCAAATGAGTGTTCATATGGTTGTTTATGAGACAGAGGCGACCAAGTACAAGAATGAGGCCTCCAAAGCCCAAGCGAGGTTGGAAGATCTCATGGGTGAGTTCGATGAAAGTGAAGGCGAATATCAGCCTAGGCGAAAGAGGCCTAGAACCATGGGGCTTGAGAAGGCCCTTGAGAAGCAAAAAGAAGAGGAAAAAGCCCTTCTCCAATCTACTCCTCTCACTGCATTGTTTGAACAAGAGATAGAGAACAATAAGGAGGCATGGCTTGAGAGAGTAAATCACCACTTGGAGAAGAAATTGGAGAAGGCAAACAGAGATTTAGACCTTTAAAGGAGAATGACGAGGCATTATAAAAAGTTAAATCAGTTTGCCCGGTGCAAGTTGAAGGCTCCTCAAGAAAAGCTCAAGGAGGCTAAAGGGAAGCGCCCAGCACGGAAAGTGAGGAAAGACACATCAGGACTTCATATTTTGGCCTTTGCTTCACAACATGTTGCTAAGAACCCTTGAGGGTCATGCTCACCAATTTTTGGCGATTTTCGACATATTTTGGTTTTTTTGCATTTTTGGGTTTTTGGCCAAAACTCATGGGCTTCGCCATTTCAGTTTGGGGGATCATCAAAGGAGGAGAATGGTATAATTGGATGCCATAATTTCAGGAGCACACACTCAGCGATTTTCAGGACAGTTGAAGATCATTTTCTCCCCCGAAATGGCGAAAAATGCTCGCTTTTTCTACACTCTGCCCGGGGTATCAACAAACCTTATTTTTTGGTTTTTTACACACGGGCCTATTTTTGGAGGACTTCCAGGCATTTTATTGGGAAAATTCCAATTTCTCCATAAATTAGACACTCAGATCTTTCCAACGAGCTATCATGAGCTTCATTTCGACATTGGGAAGGCTGCCAAAAGTTACCGACAAGTCAGGGGACCTTTTGCTGATGTAATTTTTGAGTATTTTTGTAAAAATTGAACCTTTAAAAACTGCTTTTTCCTCATGTGCGTTTAGCTATTTTTTCACACAAGCAGTTATGAAAAGTCAATTTATTTCCCTCTTTTATCATTTTTTAGATATTTTATGAGATATTTTGTGCCTTGGGCTTTGCAAAGCCTCAAGGACAAGATTAGATATTTTGGATAGGCCAATGAGAGTGCAAATTGAACTAAGAGGTTTTCCTCACTTGAGCCTATATATTCCAAAGGCTTTCATTGTAAACAAGGTTGAAATTCATGAATAGAAGCAATATATGGTCATATAAGCTTTGGAAGAAATACTTGTTTCATGCTTTTGGATAGTCTCTTGGATGTTCTTGGATGATGAAAGAGGATTTTTGTTGGATTCCATGACTTGGTAGACTGGTATAGTGTTTCTCTCTTTGTTTTGTTTCCTAGTTTTCATTCATAAATCCATGTTCTTGCTTGCTATAGGACAGTAGAGAACAAATTTGAGACATGCCCTTGGAGGCACCTCAAATTTCCTATTTCTTCATAGCTTCCATGTTTTCTTCATTCTTATTCACATTAAAGAATTCTTGATTGCTCTTTAATAACTTAAGTATATTGTTGCTTGTTTCATTCATGGTTTTATGCATGCTAAGTATGATTTATGGTATGCCCTGCTTACTCATGGCTAGCCATAGCTCCATCCATGAAATTTCTCTTTGAATAATTAGATTGTCATTTGTCGAACCAAGGAGGTCTTGTTTTGATCTTGCCCTTTGCCTAAGACTATGCAATCTTGTTTTCAAAGTGCCCAATAACTTGAAGTACTGTGTTTAGGCATTCTGGCATAGTGATTTGAGTTGTTTGTCCGTCTTTAAGTGCATTTCCCCAAAGTCTGATAGCCATTTCCCAAAGTTAGAGAGTTATATATCTCTATGCATGGCTTGAATGTTTATTTCTATGTATTGATTAGCTTATAGTTACATTTCTCATGATTAATGGTTTTCCCTACCATGTTTATGTCAGCTATTAAACTATTTATGCTTGGAATCCTTTGTTATTCACAAACTTGATGTCCATCTTACTCCATTTTTCCCAAAGATCCATTTTACATCGAATCAAATCGGCCCTTCAACAGCCTTGTATCACCATCTGATAGCTTGCTTGACCTTTTTGACCCCATAGCCCAGTTGATCTGACATATTTTTACCTATCTTATATCTTTGATTAGTTTCATCCCTCACAACCTAAAAACCAAAACCAGAAAACCTACTTCATAACTAGCCTAAAATCAGAACACAATAAGCAAACACACAGACATCCCTTACAAAAATAGAGAGAGCCCTCTCTAAGTTCAGGAAAGCTAGGTCCTTGGGCTCCAAAGATTGGTTTGATGTTACACTGTCATTTGGCTTGCCAATCAGCCAAATCATGGGACCCTAACATAATGGCAATCACGGTGGGACTAACTGAGTACATAACAGTTTAGCAAACTCTTGTAGATTCATTAGTCTTCAAAACTTAAACAGGCAAGAAGTCCATAAAACCATTTAGATTAAACTATTTTTGTTATCACCACCCTAGCAAAGTGATGAAACAGGTTTAGAATACTTTAATAAACCATAGGCTGCACATAAAAACTCATAAAAACCCCAAAAAATTCCCGGATTGGTTTTCCCTAGTTACTGGTGGTGGACCATAGCTACATCTTTACAAAAACAACCAAGTTCCACCTGGCGACTCCACTAGCCTCCAGTAGGCCTAAAATTTCCATAAAAAACCAAAAATTCATAAACCATACCTTTCTGCTAACTCATCCTTCCAAAAATCTTAAACTTAGGGTGGAAACTATGTAATCAGTGACAAACTAAGTATAACTTAGCGATTCAGAAAACCTCACCTGAACATAGGAGATAAGCAGAAGCCTTCTTGCCAAGAGAACCATTAGCTTGTCCATACAGCCTAGAAAACTATTGAAACCAAGTGAATCACTCTTCTTTGCATGTTTCCATCTCAAAGTTTGCTATAAAAACTTTTCCCACAACATCTTTGATAGTGTTGGTGGTGGACCATAGTTCTCATAAGAAATCCACCTGGCGACTCCACTAGTCCATCCTTTTTTTTATTTTGACCATCCTTCACATTATTAAAACCTTAGATAGGCCATCCATCCAAAACATTCACAAATACCATCCTCTCTAAACTCTAGACCCGAAATCTGGCTTCACGAAGAATCAAAACCAGATCTCATCCAGACCCAAATCCCCCTATCATAGTAGATGGCCCAAAGAAGATTTTGTGGCAAGCTTCCGAAACTGGCAATTTAGCTACCGATAGGTCCATCCGTAAAGCAATATCAGTACCTGAACATCTCACTGCCTTATCGGATTCCCCCTTTGACTTCAAATCAGCAAAAACCATTTTTAGAAGCAAGTCACAAAGTAAGATAGACTTTGACGATATTGAGCCCCTAGATCTGCCACAGAGTCCTAGTAGAGAAGCCTCACCTGCCACCCCTCCCGAATTTCATCTTCTACATTACTTTGGCTCCTACCATCCCAGATCTGCTCAAAATCAGATCACTAGCCCAAGTACGTCAGCCACACCTATCCAAACCTCTACTATTCACACCACCCCAGCTCATCCCACAAGCCCTAATTTTGTACATCATACATTAGCTCCTGTCATGGTAGCTTGGTACGCTCCCTTGGTGTTGTCACAGCCTTTAGCTCCCTTACAAGATGACTATCAAGACAAAATCCCACACTTTACTGGAGATGAGACTACCACAGCTCAGCAGCATGTAGATAGGATTAATGATGCCTTTGAATACATGGAAATAGAAGACGAGACCATCAGAATGAGGATGTTCGCCCAAAGCCTGGGTGGAGAACCCAAAAAATGGTTTAAGAGATTAACTCCGAACAACATCCACAACCTCCCAGAACTCTACCAAGTCTTCATAAACAAGTGGGAAATCAGAAATAACCCCATTCAAATCATGTTAGAATATAACAATCTAAAACGGGAAAATGGGGAAAGTGTCCAGGGATATTGCACTAGGTTCAACAGTGTGTATAATGCCCTCCCACCTCACTTCAAACCCCCACTTGGTTCAGCCTTAGCAAAGTTCCCTGAGGTTTTTGACCCAGACATGAATTATCAGCTAAGAGACAAGGACCCTCTTACCTTAGAGGAAATGCAAAAAGTAGCCATAAGAGAAGAAGCCAACTTAGCAGAAAAAAGAGCTAGGACTAGATCAGAAAGGAAGTTCACCTACCGGGATGAAGTCTCCACTTCAACTCCTTCCTTAGATCCTAGAATATATGACTTAGTCAGGTCCATGGCCAAAATGTGGGAGAAGATCAGTGAGAATACCCCTCTTAGGTACAACCAGCAAATCTCTCCAAACAGAAACCAGAACCAAAATTTTAGGAGGGAACAGCCTCAAAACAAACCAAGGGAAACTAACCAACAAATTAGGCCACCATTTAATGAAAATTATGTGGAAGAAGATGATAGGGATACAAAACCCATTGATGAAAATCATTTGAACCTCATAGGGTCTGATAATGAGAGTGAGGTGTACCTCATGGAAGAAGAACAAGCATTCTTCTCTCCAAATCAGGATGAAACCAACTATGAAGATCCCGAGGATCTTGCCATAAATTTTTAGAATGCCATAATAGAAGCTCACAGGCACTATGACCTTAGAAGCAGAAAAAATCAAGACAAATGCAAGAAAGGTAGCTCAGACACTGCTAAAACCCCTGATACCATCCTTAAGAAGGCAGTGAAAAGAAAAAAAATCATGGTCAGGAAAAATTACCAAAACAAAGATAGATTTACCCAAACTAATCCTGACTCGGATATTCCTAGTACTTCCACAAAGATTACCAAGATGGTTGTGGCAAAAAAAATCCCGAATTAGAGCCAGCAAACTCAGAACATAGAGAAGGTCATGGCTGAAAAAACTGAAACAAACATGTCTAAATTACAGCTACCTTTTAGTTTTGAGGGCGAAATCGCCAAAATAAAGATCACCATGCCTCTTACCGAGCTCATCGCCCAAGGCTCTTATAAATCCGAAGTGTTAAAGGTCCTGAATCTAGGGAATGATGCGAACACCCTTAATCTAGCTTATGACACTCCTAAAGTGTTGTTTGGTCTGAAAATAGAAGGGAAATTCCAAGAGGGAACCACTCTTCCCTTTTAAATCAGTCTGAATATCCATGACCAAATCCTTCACAATGCCATGCTAGAATCCGGCGCCTCGCATAATCTTATGCCGAAGGTTGTAATGGAAATATTAGGCCTAGAAATCACAAGACCATAAAAAGACTTATATTCATTTGATTATAGTAGAGTCACACTAGAGAATTTGGCAGAAATTCTGACGGCCAATTCGTCGCTATTCCGACACATAGTCGTCGCAAGAGCGACAGTTCGGGGGCGGACAAACCATGGTTTGTCATGCCATCGCCGTTCCGACGCAAGTAAAAAGTGTCGCACTATCGACACTTCTTCCGTCGTTCCGAACAAGCGTCACTCTTCCGACGTCTCACAAACCGTCGCGCCTCCGACGTTTGTAAACTGTCGCACTTCCGGTGAAATGTGGTTCGACGTTTGGAACGTCGCTCTTCCGACGCTTATAAACCGTCGCAATTCCGACCCAACGTGGTCCGACGTTTTTGACGTCGCTCTTCCGACGCTCATAAACCGTCGCAGTTCCGACTAAACGTGGTCCGACGTTTTGGCGTCGCTCTTCCGACGCTTGTAAACTGTCGCAATTCCGACTAAACGTGGTCCGACGTTTCGGACGTCACTCTTCCGACGTCTGGAAGATGTCGTAATTCCGACGATATGTGGTCCGACATTTGGAACGTCGCTCTTCTGACGTTTTCATACTGTCTCTCTTCCGACGTTGCTGGGTTGTCGCAGTTCCGACGTCTACAAGGCGTCGGTAGACCGACGGAGGGTTCAATTTAAAAAAAAAAAATTAAAATTTTAAAAGACGAGAAACACTGTTTTGAAGATATTATATGAAGTAAAACAGTCCATGAAAGTGAAATAGCAGTATGTAGAATAGTAAAGCAACAGATAGAGTACCGACGTCCATTGTTCCAAATACAAATTAAAGTACCCAAAACCCTACAACAGTGAAGTAAAACAGTCCATGAAAGTGAAATAGCAGTAGGTAGAATAGTAAAGCAACAGATAGAGTACCGACGTCCATTGTTCCAAATACAAATTAAAGTACCCAAAACCCTACAACAGTGAAGTAAAACAGTCCATGAAAGTGAAATAGCAGTATGTAGAATAGTAAAGCAACAGATAGAGTACCGACATCCATTGTTCCAAATACAAATTAAAGTACCCAAAACCCTACAACAATGAAGTAAAACAGTCCATGAAAGTGAAATAGCAGTATGTAGAATAGTAAAGCAACAGATAGAGTACCGACGTCCATTGTTCCAAATACAAATTAAAGTACCCAAAATCCTTGAAAAGAGAAAAACGCTAATCATGTGAGGAGTGTGATATGTCCAAAATATAAAAAGACCATCAGACCATATCAATAAACCAGCAACATAGACCAGCGTCGCTAGTTTTGAAGGCAGAGTGATAAACATTAATCATTTTTTTTTCACAAGAGAAAAAACGCTATTTTGAATATATTATATGAAGTAAAATAGTCCATGATTACATTTTCACATCTGAAGATTGGAACCCAAATATCCATCCAGAAAAGTGGAAGTCCCACCCCAGACAGTGATAGAAAAATACCCCATGTCACATACAGGGACTTGATATAAAACCCAGTAACGGTCCACATGGAGATTATCGACAATCTGAAAAAGCATCCAAATATGCCCGAGGCATCTATAAGAAAGTGAAATAGCAGTATGTAGAATAGTAAAGCAACAGATAGAGTACCGACGTCCATTGTTCCAAATACAAATTAAAGTACCCAAAATCTTGCAACAGAGAAAAACGCTAATCATGTGAGGAGTGTGATATGTCCAAAATATAAAAAGACCATCAGACCATATCAATAAACCAGCAACATAGACCAGGATCGCTAGTTTTGAAGGCAGAGTGATAAACATTAATCATTTTTTTTTTCACAAGAGAAAAAACGTTGTTTTGAATATATTATATGAAGTAAAACAGTTCATGAAGTCATTACATTTTCACATCTGAAGATTGGAACCCAAATATCCATCCAGAAAAGTGGAAGTCCCACCCCAGACAATGATAGAAAAATACCCCATGTCACATACAGCGACTTGATATAAAACCCAGTAACGGTCCACATGGAGATTATCGACAATCTGACAAAGCATCCAAATATGCCCAAGGCATCTATAAGAAAGTGAAATAGCAGTATGTAGAATAGTAAAAGTGAAGATATTATATGAAGTAAAACAGTCCATGAAAGTGAAATAGCAGTATGTAGAATAGTAAAGCAACAGATAGAGTACCGACGTCCATTGTTCCAAATACAAATTAAAGTACCCAAAATCCTTGAACAGAGAAAAACGCTAATCATGTGAGGAGTGTGATATGTCCAAATATAAAAAGACCATCAGACCATATCAATAAACTAGCAACATAGACCAGCATAGCTAGTTTTGAAGGCAGAGTGATAAACATTAATCATTTTTTTTTCACAAGAGAAAAAACGTTGTTTTGAATATATTATATGAAGTAAAATAGTCCATGAAGTCATTACATTTTCACATCCGAAGATTGGAACCCAAATATCCATCCAGAAAAGTGGAAGTCCCACCCCAGACAATGATAGAAAAATACCCCATGTCACATACAGGGACATGATATAAAACCCAGTAACGGTCCACATGGAGATTATCGACAATCTGAGAAAGCATCCAAATATGCCCGAGGCATCTATAAGAAAGTGAAATAATAGTATGTAGAATAGTAAAGCAACAGATAGAGTACCGACGTCCATTGTTCCAAATACAAATTAAAGTACCCAAAATCCTTGAACAGAGAAAAACGCTAATCATGTGAGGAGTGTGATATGTCCAAAATATAAAAAAGACCATCAGACCATATCAATAAACCAGCAACATAGACCAACATCGCTAGTTTTGAAGGTAGAGTGATAAACATTAATCATTTTTTTTTTCACAAGAGAAAAAACGATGTTTTCAATATATTGTATGAAGTAAAACAGTCCATGAAGTCATTACATTTTCACATCTGAAGATTGGAACCCAAATATCCATCCAGAAAAGTGGAAGTCCCACCCCAGACAATGATAGAAAAATACCCCATGTCACATACAGGGACATGATATAAAACCCAGTAACGGTCCACATGGAGATTATCGACAATCCGAGAAAGCATCCAAATATGCCCGAGGCATCTATAAGAAAGTGAAATAGCAATATGTAGAATAGTAAAGCAACAGATAGAGTACCGACGTCCATTGTTCCAAATACAAATTAAAGTACCCAAAATCCTCGAACAGAGAAAAACGCTAATCATGTGAGGAGTGTGATATGTCCAAAATATAAAAAGACCATCAGACCATATCAATAAACCAGCAACATAGACCAGCATCGCTAGTTTTGAAGGCAGAATGATAAACACTAATCATTTTTTTTTCAGAAGAGAGAAAATGCTATTTTGAATATATTATATGAAGTAAAACAGTCCATGAAGTCATTACATTTTCACATCTGAAGATTGGAACCCAAATATCCATCCAGAAAAGTGGAAGTCCCACTCCAGACAATGATAGAAAAATACCCCATGTCACATACAGGGACATGATATAAAATCCAGTAACGGTCCACATGGAGATTATCGAAAATCTGAGAAAGCATTCAAATATGCCCGAGGAATCTATAAGAAAGTGAAATAGTAGTATGTAGAACAGTAAAGCAACAGATAGAGTACCGACGTCCATTGTTCCAAATACAAATTAAAGTACCCAAAATCCTTGAACAGATCAAGAAAAACGCTAATCATGTGAGAATTCAAAGTAAAGTTAATCTATTTACATTGCGAATAAAATTACACCGAAGTCAAAAACATTGCCTGGCCATACTCATGGCAAATTTGTCATCAAAAAATCAAAAAATTAAGAAGACTGCCCTCATACGGGGAAACCATTCTTGAACGTTTAATTTACAGAATTCAAAAATATTACTTAAAGGTCCAACACAGTAAAATAAACTAAAAGCAGCCCAATTAACTGGGCCTGCTAAGCAAGAAAAACAAATTAACCAAACTAATCCTCCGCTGGTTCCTCCACGATTCGGTACCATCCTTCGGAAGGTCCAGGATCGCTAGGTGCTACCTCCACATGCATGCCACGGCTCCTCTCCTGAAGGCCCGAATGCTGGCCGGCATTTTCCGAGCTCAGACCCGCCGGACGGGTGCATTCTTCCTCCGTTTGGGCCTCCTCGCGGAAGACCACAGTGACTACAGCTGTGATTCGCGGGCGGTTGAGAGTGCAATCAAAGGAAAATTGCGTAGTGCGCGTCGTGGGAGAAGGTGAACTAGCGGTGGGGAAGCCAGGAGCAGTGGAATCCATTTGGTGGCCAGATGCTACAAGCCGACCCCGCCCACTCCTAGGATTTGGATATCGACCTAAGTAATAATCACTGGACTGGCCGGAAGTCATCTCTGTTGAGGTGCCGGGAGGGAGCGCGGCTGATCGACCCCTAGTGCTCCCCCACGGCAACGCATCCCATGACGCACGCGAGGCATGGGGTGCAATCTCGTGCGCAAGGCACAGGAGACGAAGAAGCGTAATTCCAATTAACAGAGGAAGCGTACGTATATTTAACCGAGAGAAATGGAAATATGCGCAAAGTCTAGGCAGAAGTTCCGCCGGCCACTTCTCCTTATCGTCACGCTACTGCATACAGTAATTCAAAGAACCGTTCTCGTTCGAAAACCATGGCTAAACGCCATTTTTTATGTCGACCCGTCTGC
>JAXQQM020060111.1:0-44768 GCA_034641835.2 Pinus albicaulis | reverse complement strand
GCACATAGTCATCACAACAGGAAAAATACTGATGACTAACAGACGCCACTCATGTATATGATCTGATATATGAGTAGCAATGGTCTGTTCAAAGTTGGTCAAAATTTCTGTTCCAGTTTCATATCTAATGGGTAACTGGAAGTGGGTTAAAAAAGTAGTGGCTAAAGTTGTAAATTTATCAAAAGAAGCTCATGGTAATTCAATGTAAGACTTCACAATCAAACCAGTAACCGTTCACTGGAAATAAGCAATCTAACAGAATCATCATTTAGGAATTAGATGAACACTATAAATGATAAATCATAACATGCGTAGGCGGGTTTTCTCTAGAATTTCCATTGAATTTTGGAATGCCCGAGGGTAATTATTGAGGAATCACCAACCACCAAGGTAAATAATGAATGGGATCATTGGTGAGCTGTTTTAAATCAAGTAACTCTAACGTTACAACAAATGGCAACTGTTGATTAATGTCAGGTTGAGCATAACCAAGATAAGATGGAATCGCCTGGGAAATAGGCCGTTGTGTACCAAGAAATGGGTTATGTTGTTGGTAACCCATATAGGGGTATGCTTGTTGACCAGGGCCTGGATAAGCTTGATACTATGGGAATGGTTGTTGTGGCTGCCATGGGATCTGATAAAAAGGTTTCCCGCCAGGATAATTCAGACCCGATTTTGAATAGATAGTGCCAGTAGAAGCTTGTGACAAAGGTAAACTAGCCTGCTGTTGTGAAATTCTTGATATAGATGGTTGTTGAACACCAGTCTGGGAAGACGGAGTCTATAGACCTGAAAATTGAGGGTTAGGGGTTGAAGGACCCAATTGAGCAGACTGAGCAACAACCATAAAAGAAATAACAGGCGTAGTAGGCACAGATGCAACAGGTTGAATTGGTTGATATTGATATACAATTGTTTGCGGTTGAAAAGCCAAAGTAGGCTGCCATTGAAAAACATGCATTCCAGCATATGATTGACCTAAAAATGACAGATTACTGCCATATGGACTGAACATTTGTGGCCCACCAGCATATGGAGTATAAGGATATTGCACATACTGACTTTCATATGAGGGGTATCTAGCAACTACTAGATAAGATGGATGATAATAGGATGGAACAACCTGATATTAAGTTGATGATGTCAATAAAGGATCGGGTCATTTAGTATTTGTAAGAGATTAACCAAATATAATTCTAGATGATGACATGGGCAAAGTCCATGGACTAGAGGAGACACTAGAGTAAGTTCCATTTAAAGCCTGGTAACCTAGTGGGATGGATAGACCACCATAAAGATGAGACTTGGGTGTCGTCGAAAACATCGAAGATGAAGCAACAATAGATGTTGTTGCAACTGTAATTGATGGTACAGTCTGATATGTTGTCTCTGCCATGGTTAAATAACCTAGCAAATATTCTAACAAATCTATGGGAACTTTAGAGTGAAAAGGATCAGCAGAAGTAGAGTTGGTCAAACAAGGAAAAAACGAATATAAATGAAGCCATGAACCAAAATGAGTGGGAGATGAAGGGGTTGTCTCTTCCTAAATTTCTTCCTCTATTGAAATCAAACTAGGTGGAATTACCTCACCATCAGGCCCGAGATAAATTTCAGGCGGTAAAATTTGCGGTAAAGAGGAAGACTAAATGGTTACGAATGACTGAGGATTAGACGGTTGCACAAGAAAAAATTATTGTTGTTCAACTTTGGTATCAATATGTTTTGGTAAAAGAACAATGGGTTCTGGATCTAATTCCTGTTGAACAAGCTCAGGTTCTGGATTTATCATTTCACTAGATTGAATTTCAGTGTCCTCAGGTAACTGTGAGGGTTCTGTCTCGACAGTAGCATATAAACCGGGATCGGTCGAAACGACTCGAGACTTGGTAATCAGAAGATCAAATGTCTCTGGTATATCAGATGATGTAGCACCAAGAGTTCTAGAGGTACCAGACTTGGTAGGACAAGCGCACCTTCGTCTACTAGGCGGTAAAGGTGATTTATCCATTTTCCTATGCGAACGAAGGGGAAAGGGTTGATCTTCTTCCACGATTGTTGATTGATTTTAATCCAAAAACAATAAATAAAAAGAGCGTAATGCTAAGAAAAAGATTTAACAAGAAATTGTGAACTGTAATATACTTCCCTTGTAAAGCAAGGACTTATGTACATGCAGGAAATCTCCCCGAATGTTGTGTTCGGTGTATAATAGTGTACAAGGTGACCGACTCGATTACCTATGGATGGTAAGCAACCTAAAGTTTTCCTCCCAAATATACGTGAAGGTACGTGGAGGCCCAATTTGTATTAGCATTGTCTAATGGGAAATTGCACAATGAGAGCATCGCCTTATACTTTTCATACTAGAACATCGCCCGATATACCTGAAAGTACATGGATGCGCTTTGATATACTTACGTACGTGGAATGAGGTATCACACTCAAATTGTATCATAGACAATTAACGACAGTTGCTATGTCTAATGACGATAGAACACATCTTTAACCTAGACCTCTAAATGTTATCGTTAATGTTACAATGCTTCCTTAGATAATTTTAGATAAATTTTATGTTGACCTTAATTATCAGTTTGTCTTTCAGGTTCACCGTGAGATGTATTGAACATTCCTAGAATACAATTAAGATGAGAAGCATTCGTTTCGATTTGATTTTCGACAATGAAAAACTAGCTACAAGGGATAGAGAAATAATTTTGTAAGAAATCAACAATGAAGACATCTAAATGCAAATTCCCTAAATTATTCCTATGTAGCACTCACAATCCCTATATGAAAATGCATGTTTTTCTTTTCAATTTATTTTAAGTTTAGATGAACGAAAAAGAAACTAATGTACAAACAATCATGAAAAATTTCAAGGGAAACGAAGATTGAAACGAAAATTCCTATTTTCGAAAATAGTGAATTGATCAAATGTAAAATTTAAATTTGGAACTATTCAACAATGACAAAGAAAAAAAAAAGAAACATTGTTCAAAAAAATCCAACGTGAGGCAAGAATACTAGAGGCAATCTGGTCTCTAGAGGCAATAAGTCACTTAAAAATTCAGCAAGAAAGACACTGAAATGAATTTGCAAAAGACAAAATATGATAGATTTTGGTTGGTAACAGGGGCAATGCACCCGTGAGTGGGAGAAAATGCGTTGCAGAGCACTGTCCCTAAGCCAGCATTGCTATGTAGAGCACTATGTCAAGACAAACAGTGCATTGGTTCCAAAGGACTCTCTAAAAAAGAAATCAACAACACTACTTTTGCTAAAACACATTCAAATGACTGAAATTAAGCAGGTAAAGTCTACTAGATGTTTATGGATAAGGATAAAACCACCAAGGATACATTGTCGATCCCCAGTATGGTCGCCAATTTTTTTTACGGAAATCAAACCTATGTGTAAGTATTCTTTTTCTAAGTGTGGTGGTGCACTTAAAACAACAAAAAGAAAGATATCTGACCTTTTTCTTAAAATGAATAGATAAAGGGAATAAAACCTACTTGTAACCTCTTCAATTTTACTCACCTCCCTTCATCGCCCCATCGCTCTCAATCGAACTGAACTTGCTTTATTGGTACCTACAATGGAAAATAGATGACAGAAAACAACATAAAGGAAATATGTTATGTTCAAGTTAAACAAATTGAATCGATTAAATTCGTAAATACACATATAACATCATTGACACTGTTGATCATTTCAGCCCCCATTAAGATTCTCGGCCAGTAACTCTGCTTTAACATATTAAATCCCCTCTCATGGCCTAAGAAAATCATTTTCCCATATATCGTTCCTCGTCTTCAAAATTAAATTGCATTGTAAAAAAGGCCGAAAAATGAGAATATTGAAAGCCCCGCCCTTTGGTCCAAGCCCCTTTAGTTTATTATCCACGTGACCCAGGCTCAAGACCGGGCGCTAATCCTATAGGCGCTAAACTCATAAGGATATTGGGCTCAGCTATAACCGTTGATCTGTATAGATCAAACGGCATCCGCAGCACTCCACTGTATCCGTGGCCCCCTCTGTGCATCACCCAAATTGCATCTCGGCTGTTCATTCTCCGGCACATTCGACGGTCTGCAAACAGCCTGCCTTGGTGGTCCTCGCGCCCGCACCCATCGCAAAAACCGGTTGTATTCATCGCACCACTTATCTAGGGCTGGCGGTATTTCTCAAAATGCAGCGATTCCATACAACGCCTGCCCCGCGTCTCGGTGTACGTTTCTAATATCGCCCTCCATCGCGCGTTAATGTTCGATCCAGGACGCGCAACAAAATTAACTTGAACCATCAGATCTACAAGCCTTCATCTAACGGCCATCGCACTCTGAAGATGCGCGTCAATTAACTAAAGCTCCCATACCCCCCTGGCCCACTTTTAATTACCCCTTAACACAGTTTAAGCTGTTAATCATGTTTTAAGATTCGACGTCCCAAATCGTTTGTTTATCCAGCTGTTGCCCTGGCCCACCTCCACGTCATTCGTTCCACGTGTTCACCACGTCCTTCCTCCACCATTCATATATTCTATTCATACATTGTATTTTAACGTTTTATGTTATAAACCTCCGCCAGTTCATTTTTCACTGTTCCGCTGCATTTTTCACCGCCACCCCTCATACTTCCGCCATTTCACCATGCTGCGTCACTGCACAGTTTCCTCCATTGCATCGCTGTCCCCCATGCGTTTTTTTTCTTCACAACTTTGTGGGATTTTGCAGGTTTATGGCGATGGAGAACTATCTTAATTTACAGCCTCCATTACAGAAGCTGAGTACAATCCAAAGGACCGTTTATCTGATGCAGAATTATGGAGCGAGCATCCGGGAAGATATGTTGATAAGACTTTCATTAAAGAAGCGGGATAAAAATCTGTCGAACCCTCTGGAGCCATTCAGAGCAAAGATTTTTGCAGATGGAGATATTAATTGAGCAGTAGCGAAGTATTAGTAAATTTAGCATTAAAGATCTTGGATTCGAATTCAAAGTTGGAAGACAGAGGGTACAAAGCACAAAAAACAATACCCTCTAGGTTTTACTTCAGCAGGATTTTCCTATTTGGAAGGACAGAATTTTCAAATGGACGTATCTCTATACTGGGTTCCTGAAGAGATTTTCTACTCAGTACATTTATTTCTGCAAGCGGATTGTCAAGTACATTCAACATTTCATAGCCATCAAGTAGTATGGGAGCAAATGTTTCCGCCATTTTGCTTTAATGAAACAATTAATTGTTTTCACCAACTTCTTTCATTAGTTTCTTTTCTTCTTCTCCTATAAAAACGGGGAAGAAAGACATTGTAAGGGTTCCAGATTATTATCAGAAAATTGTGCAGTGAAAGGCTTATTGTATACATTTTGTAAAAGCTCTTGTATGAAGGCTCAGAGCTCGTAGGGTCTCAGTGAGGAGGAGTTATATCTGTCTTAGAGGATTCTGGTCTTTGATATTTCACAGTATGTAACCTGCACTTATGTGTTTAATACAATATTTCATTTCATCCATCTTCTTATATCATGTTACTGGAATGCGAGTGGCTCACTGATTTTAGGTAAGGATTTATCCTAGTTGATACCCATACTTGGATCAGTCAAGCGCTTTAAATATGGCTCAGGCATGATATACTGTTCCATGTTCATTTCACCCGTATTTCTGCTATATTAGTTGCTTTGGGAGGGTGCTTTTAAAGCGCCATTGTCATGTATGGATTCTTAGATTGGTAAGCCCATATATGGTTCTGTTGTGTATCTGGGTATCAGCCCAAGGGCAATTAATATCTTCTTATATTTCTTTCACCGCATACACTTTCTGATATTTGATTTCTGTGGTATATTATTTGAATCAGCCCTCTTTACAGTAAATTGTCTCCTAACTGTTTGATGCTTTGGTGTTGGAGCTTTGCATCTTGTCTCTGCAACATTACTTTCCCTGTGGCAGTTTCTGTAAGTTCTGGTCCCATTTAAATCAATTTCCTTGTTTACAAGAGATAGCAGGAGAGCCTTTGGATTGACATCCAAGTTTTATTATATGCTCCTTGCTATGCTAAGATGTCCTAGGCACTGGTCTATAGCAACTCTAGGCTGTCTCTAGGAGTGAAAACAATTGTCGACAACAGACACATTCATTAGGAAAGGAACAAATGTCTTTATTATGAAGTAGAAGGAGAATTACAACCAGTTGATTGATTCGATGTCAACCCTCCAGCTTCAGTCCCATCCTCATCACACCCAACATCATCAATCTAGCAACATATCATTACATGCACAATACCTCCAAGAGCTGTGATCTCACCAACATAACTCTACTTAATACAAATTCTTTTTCTCTTGTGCACTATGATTAGTGCTCTATTTATATTTAGATGAAGGTAGTTTGACATAAATGAATCATTGAATGGATTTTCCAAAAATGGATGAAGAGGTTTCCCTGTTCATGGGAATAGTAGGTGTTATCACCAAATTGATCTTGATTGGTTGCTCATCAATCAAATCAATGTAACTCTTTCAAACCACTTCTAACTGAAGATTAGCCTCTTCAGTTTGAGAGGGCTCTCTTAAAGGGGATTTATGATTTTCAATAGAAATAATACTAGATGGCTAAATCTATGAATTGTAACTTGGTTTTGTATGATTGCAGGTTGAAAAATGAAGGCTTGCTACCATTGGGCTATGGAGTCAACATTAGTACCCTTAGTGAAAGGGATTCTTCACATGGAAGTTGAGGCAGATAGAGGTCTTCAATAAAGATGATTCACACATAAAATATAAGGAAAACACAGTAATTTCACCCCTAAAGGAAGTCAGAGCATGACCACATGAATTCTGAGTAATTAGAGATAAAATTCACTGCAAGTGATTAGACATAAAGATACAGAGAAATAACACATTAAACACCTCATGATAATCTTAGGTCTGGAAGTATAATGTCACTGTATATTACTGATAATGAACAAAACATACAAGCAGCAATTTGGTGCAATATTCTCCAACCCTTTGCTCTTCGACGTTCAATATATAAATAGACATTCTTTACAATGTAAATGATCTGCCCAGCTGGCTATATATTCAAATTCTAACTCTGACACCTATCATACCTGAAACTACTTACTTGAAACATAAAAAGGACAATATCCTACTTTTCAGGAATGGATAATCTTCACTTTAATCATTGTTCTGCCTATTGAGCTAGATGTGTGACACTCATTTTGAGTAATGAGTCTTTGCTGATATGGCCCGTTGACATGCTGGAGGTCTCCAACTGGCTGATATGTTGTTGGAACGCTCAAAAATCTTCAAAAAACCCCTCACTACGAAACAAGGCAATTTAGGTAGTTTCGTAACGAGTTTACATAGCATATAAAAACTTCCCTTTTCACCTATCTCCTTGCCTCTTTTTCTAGTAAAACACCTTTACCATGCCAAAACATCTTGAAATCAACCAATCTCCCTCCTTAATCCTTCACAAAAATGATTTTCAAAGAAAAATTGCATATTCAGAATTTTCGTAGCGTTTTTCTTGCCTCAAGCTTGAAGCATGTTACGAAACTGTCTAAAAAACCAAAACTTGTTGTTTTTATAACTGTCTTGAAAAATTGATCTCCAGATGAAAAATGTAGGTTCTCTACAAGTTATGAACCTCATCAAACTTGTTTCAACTCAATTGTTTACTCTTTTGGTGTTTCTTCTTCATTTACAATTAATTGGTTGATGGGTTCTTCCATCACTCTCATCTTCAACCCTTTCTTTTCTAAGTCCACTTGAATCAAGTCCAGTTTCTCCTGAAGATGTTCCACTTGATATTTTAATGCTCCGTTCTTGGATTGTAAGTGTAAGTTTATCCTCCTAATATTTTTGACCTCCCCTCTTAATGGCTGAGTCCATTTCAACAACATTTCTGCATTGTCCAAAGATTTTGAAACACTGAAGACTTGTTCATCCCATATTTTCCTCATATGTTCAAATTGAACCTTCTCATCTCTATGCTTCTTTGCCTCTACCTTCAAAACTTATATCTATTTACCTGCTTCCTTCAACTACTCTTTGAGGGGTTCTATTTCTGATTTTTCAATTATTTTCTCTTTTCTCTTTCTCTACTCGATAACCACTTCTTCCTTTGCTGATGGAGACAAATCTAAGATTCTTATTGACTGAGCATCTTCATTTATTTTTCTATCTTTTTTCTCTCCATGGCCTTGTTTTCATGTCTGGTCATTGGCTTCCTTGGCTGAAATATAAAAACAACATCATCACCCGCAAAATATAGTTTCTTAGCAGTCTTTCCTTTCTTCATTTTTCTTCCACCATCTTCAATGTCTTCAACTTCCACAATGGGTGACTCTTCAATGTCAATTGCATGAAGGATATCCTCCAGATTTCCTTTAGCCAATGTCTGGCTTCTAGTGACTCTCTTGCTACCTTGTTTTCTGACTGTATGCTTCTGTTTTGCAGGTGCTACTTGAGGGGTGTCAATCTCTTACAAAGGTTCTGCTCCCATGTCCACTGGTTCTGCAGGAGATGATATTTTTTCTTCTTCAACTTCTTCTGCCATAGCTGGTGATGAAGTAGTTCTGGGTTTTGAGGTTTTCTTTGGAGTGACCACATAAATTTCATAACCACTCATAAACAAGAAAGAAATCCAATCTCTGTCTAACCTTCTCAATTCCTCCAACACTAATAGCTTAATTAGACCATGATGAAAAAGAGATGTCTCATTGCCCTCTATCTTGATTTGAACCTTATCTGACATTTTCCCTAGACTTCTGTATAAATAGAAAGGTAAGTCAAGTGACCTCTTACCTACAAAATGCAGAAGAAGTCTGAGATGGTGTGACTAGACCATGTGAAATATTCCTTCACAGGTAAAATACTTTTGAATGACCATCAACAGTTTTGCATAATTCTCCTTCATAAAGCTCCTAGGGATAGCATTGGTCAAATAAAATTCACTGTGTTCTTGCTTGATAAACTCTTTACAATCATGCATTGTAAATTTGATACCTTTAAACCATTGTTCACCACCTCTAGGGATTCTTGTAGCTAATGATATGCTCTCGGGTGTCACTATAAGATTTAGAATTCCAACCTTTAATGTTCTTCCTATGAAATTGGTGGCAAAATCCTTTGAAACCTGTAAATGAAAACCCTGCAACCTCTGGAAGAATTGCAAGTAGCCATTCCTTCTGAAAACATCCATAGCAGTAGGGTATTCATTGAGTAATTTCATATCCATGGGCTCATACCTGTGACAATGGCCACCCTTATTCGTTTTCTTTCTTGCAGCTATTGATAATTTATAATCTTCACTATCTTGCTTGCTGATGACACTTGCAAAATTCGAATTTGAAAGTAACCTACTTGGCTTGATGAAGCAACTCTCCAGGGATCAACTCACATGAAAGGATAAACCACAATATGACAAAATGTTAATTGAGGTGAGGTTTAAAAGTTTAACTGACAGCTTTGGCTTCAATCATAACACATGCAAGCAAAAAGGGTAATGATGACATCAAACACGACTATATACATTTGAATTTTACCATAACAACCTTGAATGACCTCCACCTTTACTGCTCTAATTAGAAAATGACACCTCATAAAACTTTGACAAGCCAGATTAGAAAACGCATTTTCGTAGTGAAAATAGTTAGGCTTCTAACATATTCACTATGAAACTATTAGGCAGTTTCGTAGCGAAATCTGCAGTTTTCCTATGTAAAACACTACGAAAATATGAAAAACTGACAAGTGTGCACTTTTGAGTTTAAATGCACGGGGAATGACAACTGACATGATATGGGACTGATTTGACTAAAATGGCATGAATGGGGGTGAACATAAAACTTAGGATAGGCTTAAAAATGAACAGATTTTCCTATTTCACATTGAAATGAGTTAAGAGACCTTATCCATTTGGTGAATGAACTGCATGACCCTATTGCTTGGTCAATTTAGTGTGTCCTAAATTGCTACATTAATTTGTCAATCCGGATTCGTAAGCTGATGAAGTGTGGCGCACTATATGTGCAAGATAACCTATTTCTTATCTTTTTTTCGTTTTTGGTTTTCTAATGTGAGATGGAAATTCTAAAATAAAAACAAGTATGGTTATGGTTGTTCAAGGCAATGATATCCTTTATAATGATTTACCAACTTCAAACTTAAAAAGGAATTTGAAACATACAATGACAAAACTTGAAAGGAAATGAAAATGTGCTGCTAGCCTAATAAATCAAACAGTGAACTATTGAGCATGAAAACCAAATTATCCTTGCTGCTATCTAAACACAAAAGAAACTATGCTTAAAGAAATCCAAGAATTGCAACAAAGTAAATCTAAATCAAATTACATCAACTTATATTCCGATCCCTCACCATTAGTCCAGCTATGGCTTTCGGAGGTAACCATAAACAACTTGAGCAATCTGATATCTAATTTGCAGAAAAAGAAACTAATATCAAACTACACACTCATACTTCAATCCCTCACCATCAGTCCATCTGTGGCTTTCGGAGGTAACTGAAAATGACATGAGCAATTTAACATATCTAACTTGCAGAAAGTAAACTAATATCAAACTACACCCTCATACTTCAATCCCTCACCATCAGTCCAGCTGTGGCTTTCAGAGGTAACTGAAAATGACATGAACAATTTGATATATCTAAATCTAACTACTGAAACAAATGTACGAGACTGAAATAAACAAAGTAGTACTGGAATTAAACAAAAACTAAGAAAAATAAATTAGCAGCGGAACAATATTGATTCCATGTCATTAGTCAAAAGATATGCAAATGCCCGGGCTGCCTATTTGTAATCTGAAACAAGAACATTGATCAGTTAACAACAACATAAAACATGAAAGATTATGAACAGAAGTAAAATGTAAAGCATGAAAGATTATAAACAGAGATGAAGCATAAATACCATGAAAGATGCAATTTATAAACACATGAATGATTATGGCACAATGAACTTAAAGAAATAAAACAAGAAACTATACAGTAATGCACAAAACCTCAGCGTGTGCAGGGGCCCTCTGCACAGACCTCGGCAACAACCTTCAAATACGAATTACGCTTGGAAACAGAGTCTTCTCATATATTAAAATGCAGTCATAACAGAGCAATGATATTACAGCACAGTGGCAACGCAATCACATTACAGATCTATATGGAGGCTAACTATTATGCGTATGCAAACGCGTTATTTATAACAAAGGTAATATAACTAATTCCCTAAAGTTTATGCTGATAGAAAACACGTAAACCATTACGTCCAGAGATCTAGGATCATGGCCGCGTTGAGGAGTAAATATATGAAGAGTGGATGTTGGATTCGGCTATGGAGCCGTGTACAGGTGTTGATGTGTCTCCCGCAATTCAGAAACAGCCATATAAATCTTCACGTGACGAGAAACAGAGTCCTGTCACCGTGGGACTCTACGGTTGACTTCCACTTGGCCACCTTTGACCGCAGCCTCCTTAGGTGAATTTTCCCGAGCCAATAGGACACGATCCATGTCCACATCATTTCTGACTTGCCCATGTGGCTCGAATTGCCTAAAGACACCTGTTACATAGATTTTCACAAAATGGCTACGGAAAGTTGCAGCAGCTGCGGAAAGTGGCAAGATTCCACAGCTAAATGAGCAAAAATCTAAATCAAACAGCAGACACAAAACATAGTTAAAAACCATTTTAGATGCTCTTTTACAATTGATATGCAATGATATTGACAACTTAGAGGGTTCAGGTGAATGAAAAAGGTCTAGAAAGGTGTATGGAAAAGATGCAGATTTGAGACTCAAAACCTATCAAGAAAATTTTCACAACTTAATGAGTGATAACAGGAGGATAAGAGGTTTAATGGCTCCATTGTGTCCATATTTGAAGCTATCAGATGAGGTGAAAGTTGGAACAACTTCTATAATCCACTAGAGGTTGGGAATATTCCATGAATCGAATGAAAAATTAGCTCCCAGTCAACCGAAGCACCATAAAGTGGGCCTGGATCCTCTGCAACGCAGCCTTGCATGGGAGTAGATGATCTGCAAAGCATTTACTGCAGTGTAGGGGTGTGTTGATGGTTCAATGGGACACTTCAACTAGCATCTAAGCAGTGAAAATTTCATGAAGGAAAACCACCAATGGGACGACTTGTTTAGGGCATGTGTCAACTAATTTAGAGTATGATATACCCTAATGGATATTGATCTATGTTTTGGGATGATGCCCAAATTGACCTGTAACAACCGTGTTTTGCAACATGGACTAGCCACCTCTTGTGGATCCTTAGCTCTAGCGATGTGATCATTGATTAACACCTACGGATTTTTGTCTAATGACAATCATGATTCCCAACAAGTGGTATCAGAGTGTAGGTTATGAGTTTGATACACACCCGGCTCATGTTGGGGGGGATATTGTTGAACATTGGATAAACCAATGCTTCTCGTGTGTTTCACGACATGGACTAACCGCCTCTCGTGGATCCTTATCTCTGGTGATGTGATTTTTGACTAACACCTGCGGCTTTTGGTCTAATGACAATCGCGATTCCCAACAACATATTTTTAGAATCTTAGTGATGTGGATAAAAATATTCAAAAGATATTAATTTTTCAGCCACATACTATGAAATATTCCATCGAAAAGATTGTTGATACATATCAATGTTATATACATGTAGAAGCATATGAAGATTAGGTGATAATATGTGAAATATACTAGTGAGAAGTTACGTTAGGAGGATGTAAATAAGTATAGCTTGGAATTTTCATTCTCACATTATTTAGATATTAAAATTTGGTTGCATTTCAACTTATTACAAATGTTCTAATTTTAAATCCTACCTTTGCTTTATCTATTCTAATGGAAATTTTCACAATGCCTTCACTTCACAATTCCTTTGACACTTTGTTTTGTGATTTTACATTATAGAGGGTAAATCCTATTGAAAATGGAATTTTAATTTTAGGTTTTGGTTTTATTTGTCCAAATAACCTAAAGAGAAAGATCACTAACAAGGGTAATAACTGCAATGTAGCACAATCATTTCCTCTACCGCTAATTATTTGATTAAGGTCGTGCTTCTTTTAGTGGAGTCCGAATTTAGCCTGCATTTCTATCTCCACCCACGCTTCCTCCACACAACCACCTCCGCATAACTTCCTCTGCACACGCTACCTCCGCACATCCACCTTCACACACACTTCCTCCACACATGTTACCTCCTCACAACCACATCCATAGTGCACACACGCTTCCTCCACACATCCATCTCTCTCCCTCAAGTAATACTTTCTTCCTATGTTTTCTCCTATGAAATTTAATTACACATATTACTCCACACCTCCACCAACTGTCACGTTACACTATGAAATAGCTCTAGTATTTATAAGGAGAGAAAGGTTCAGTTTCAATTCCCATTGTAAAAAATTGTACTAGAATTTCATAAAATTTGAGGGTATAAATTGTGTATATTTGTGATTTTTCAATTATCTTGTTCATGTAAAATGAATCATCCTCTCCCCAAAATATTGATCGTTGCCACTTAATAGTGCTTTATGGAACTCATGAATTGTACATAAAATTTTAATGGAGTCAAGTTGAAATTGGAATCTAACAACCCAAAATTTTGTGTGTAAACTTCAAAATTTTCCTTAAATTATGTAGTTCTAACAACAATATCAAGCACAATTAGTTTTATGAACCTTTAAAATAATTTCGATAACTTATGAATATTTTTTTGGATAGGCTGGCTAGAGAAAAAACCAACGGATCAACTTTTCTTAGTGAATTGGCTTTGGCCCCACACCATTTGCAAATGGAAACATAATTCACTTTAAATTAAGTTCTCATAAAACAACAAAAATATGGAAATATCGTTTCTATTTAAAAAAAAAGTTGTAATATAAGATTTTATAAGAAAATGAGGAAATTTTGTAGAAACACTCCAAAACATAGAACGTACAACGGTGTAATTTTTTTGAAACATTGGATGTAACCATTTCAATTGATGAGGCCCTCGCTCGAATTTCTTAGGAAATCGACTCCTTTTAGCTCTCACAAAATACAATGAAAACATTATTCACCTTCAACAAAATAAATGAAAACACTGAAAGGAACAATTCTAATTATGGTGTTATGTACAGGATTTAGTTATAGAGTGGAGGAGTTGTGCAAAGTTCAAGGTGGAGAAGTTGTGGTATGGCGTTATGTGCAAGATTTAGTTATAGTGCGGAGGAGTAGTGCATATTTTGAGGTGGAGAAGTTGTGTGGAGAAATTGCATGGACAAGTTGTTGTGTGGAGTTAGAGGTGTAGAGAATTTGTGCATAACTTCACAAAATAGTTATCAACATTTTTGCACAATAAAGTTTAATTACATTTTTTTCAAAGACTTGAAATAAACTCAATTTCCAAATAATCAATTAATTAACTAGTTGTCTTTAGTGCGATTTTTTGGAGACTTTTCTGGGAGATGTTTTTGATCAAATTTCTTTTAAATCAGGCGAGAATTCATTGATTTTACAAGTTTCATGGGTCATCTTGCAAAATAGAAGTGCCTTGGGGGTTTTTCAGTGTGCTGAATCAATATATACAGTCAAAAAACAATTTAAATAACACAAATAAAGATTTCACCTCGAAATTTTTAGGAAAACTCTAAAAAATCTCACTAAAGACAACTCCATTAATTAATATTTTTTTGTGCTTAATAGAAAAAGGTCCCAAATCTTTTCAATGCCAATGCACACTCAATAGGCATTCAAATTTTAAATCTGTTATTTCGATTTCAACGATTTTAGCACACTACTGCACGTCAGGGTATATGCATTTCTTTGTAGATGTCTACATTTTTCCACAAAATATCTTACAAGCATTCAAAATCGTAATGCTTTGAAGGTTAGAGCATAAAGTAACACTATTTATTTTTCTTTTGGCAAATATTTTGCACCCGTGAGTGTTCTATGAAACTGATGAATTGTACATAAAACTTTAATGGAGTCCTGTGGAAATTGGAATCCAACAACTTGAATTTTCACTTCTGTAAATTTCATATTTTGCTTTAAATTGTGAAATTATGACAACAAAATCAAGCAAATATAGTTTTATGAACCTTTAAAATAATTTCAATAGCATATGAATATTGTTAGGATAGGCTGGCGATAGCAAATACCTACGGCTCAACTTTTCATAGTGAATTAGCTCCGGCCCTGCACCATGTGAAAATGGAAACATATTTCACTTTAAATTAAATTCTCATAATTCATAATATTTATAATCTAAGATTTTATAAGGAAATGTGCAAATTTTGTAGAAACACTCCAAAACATAAAACATAGAACAATATGACTATAGTGTAAGTTTTTTGAAAAGTTTTATGTAACCATCGTAGGACAATATGACTACTGTGTAAGTTTTTTCGAAAGTTGGATTTGAGGCCCTCACTCAAATTTCTTGGGAAATCGGTTCGTTTGGCTTTGAAAACATTTTTCACCTTCGACAAATAAATGAAAACACTAAAAGGAACCATTCCAATTATGTCTTTATGTGAAGGATTTCCTACAGAGGAGTTGTGCAGAGTTCAAGGTGCAGAGAAGTTGCGCGAAGGAACTATGAGGAGAAGTTGTTTGTAGTTCAAGGTGAAGAGAAGCTGTGTGGAACTATACACCTACGCACAATGGTTACTCCACATCTTCGCACAATAAAGTATACACGTAAGCACAATGGTTACTCCACATCTTCACACAATAAAGTTGAATTACAATTTTTTCAAAGACATGAAATAGACTCAATTTCCAAATAACAAATTAATTTTTATTTTTGTGATTAGGAGTAAGGTGGGGTTGAGTATTTTAAATTGGTTATTTTGATATCAATAGTTTTGGCACATTGCTGCACACCAGGGTATATGCATTGATATGTAGTTATCTATATTTTTCCACACAAAACAGATTGCAAGCATTTAATATTCGTAATGCTTTGAAGGTTAGAGCGTAGAGTAACTCTATTTCTTTCATTTTTTGATAAATTTTATTTGGTGAAGTGTAGGGGACAAAAGATATATACTTAATATCATTTCATCAGTTCTAAAAGAATATTTAAGCTCGAAGAATTGGATTCGATTCAATTTAATATCTCTCTTTTAGATGGTAAATTGTATTAAGTAAAACAATTTCAAGATTAAAGATTAACATTTATGATTCTACATTTAAGATGTTTGGCAAAGTATTGCTCTTTGAGTTTCCTTGACTAATGCTCTTTCACATTAGAATTGCAGCATGCTATTTTGCGTCGCAAGTTTCAAAAATATACAAAAGTAGAGGGCTTGACCACAAAGATCCCTTTTCAGCCATAAAAGCGGATATTTCAATATATTTTCAGCTAGGTGAAGTCCTCATAGTGGGGGATTTCAATGCTAGAACTGCAGGTGAAAAAGCTAGCATTCTTTGTTGTAAAGAACACTATGACCCTATCTGACTTACACAAGAGAGTAATCATCAGTGGGAAAGAATTTCAGAGGATAAAGGCTGCAATATATTTGGAGAACAATTGCTTACACTATGTGGGGCTTTCGATTTAGTCATTTGTAATGGTTTGAATAGGTGGTAAAAGTTCGGTAATTTCATTTTCAATACTTACAATGCAACAAGTGTAGTAGATTATGTAATTTTCTCGCATAGTTTGTGCAAGAAAATGGAGAAAGTGTTGATTGGATATCAAATTTTGGATTTAAAATTAGATCACAAGCCAATTTATTTAAGTTTCTCTTGGACTGGAAGGAAGCAATTAGGGTCAAAAACTCAGTGTGTTTAACAAATCCCCCAAAGGGCAGAATTTTTTTGACTCCAGAGAATTGTAATACCTTCAAAATAATGCTAGAGAGGCTCTTTGAGAAGGAGGAAATCTCATTTCATGGCATTCGTAGTCACGAATTAACACATTTAATTTAAAGCACACTTGCTGAGTGAAAAAGAGAAAAAATTAAGAAGTCTGAAAAAATTTGCTTTCTGGTTAATGCTTGGTTTGACAAGGAATGAAAAATGGCAAGGAGAATGTGGAAGGAATTAGACAAGGATAACATAAATCTCAAAGCTTACAAGCAGACATTAAGAAAGAAAAAGGTTGATTTTATGGTTTCGAGGAGAGAAGAACTAATCTTCCTTGGGAAAAATAACCCCAAATTATTTTGGAAGGAGTTCCAACGAAAAAAGGTGAAAACTAAAAACAACATTACAACTTATGAATGGTTTGACTATGTAAGAAAACTTTATGAGCAAGATACTAAGGTTGACCCTCCTCCCTTGGTCAACACATACACAAAACTCTTCATGGCGCAAGAGGTAGACATGTGTATCAAGAAGTTGGGCATTGGAAAAGCAAAAGACTTAGCTGAACTCCAAGTAGAGTATCTAAAGTGGGGTTTAAAAATTCTTTCAGCTCACATCACAATAATTTTCAAAAACATCATACAGCAAGGGTTCCCCTAAGATTGGACAACTAGTAAGGAAATACCTCTTTTCAAGAGTGGCGACGTCAATAATCCCTCCAATTATAAAACCATAATGATAAACTCCTTGTTTGCAAATTTATTTGGAAGCATGTTAGAAAAGAAAATCAGCAAGTGGGCATAAGAAAGAGATAAACGTGCTAAAGGGAAAGTAGGTTTTATACCTCAACATTCCACAGTTGATCATTGTATAACTTTAAGGCACATCATTGAAAAAATTTGGGAAAAAAAGGAAGATTTTTTTTGTTGCTTTATTGATTTTAGAAAAGCCTTTGACACAGTTCCTAGGGATAAGATTTGGCACAGAATGAAGGAACTCAAGGTTCATAGGCATTTGAGAGTAGTTGTGCATAGACTGTATGAAGAGATGAAAGTCAAAATTAGAACTTCAGTAGGGATTTCTGAAAGTTTTAGAAGCGATATAGGGGTCAAGAAAGGTCGCCCTTTGTCTCTTGCCCTTTTTGGTTTATATATTGACAAGTTTGAAGAGTGGCTAAATTCAAAAGGGGGTGATAGTATCCATTTGAGAAAATTTGTTATAAGGCTTCTTTTGTACGAAGATGACCTTATACTAATTGCTAAATCGGCTCTTGGTTTGAAAGAGAACTTATGTTCCCTTGAGAATTTATGTAGAAGGGTGGGGATGCAAGTCAATATTAGAAAAACGAAAGTAGTGGTTTTCTATAACAAAAGAAAGAATAACAAACATAAGTTCTACTTTGAAGGCAACATTCTGGAAGAAGTTGCAGACTACAAATACCTCAGAATTGACTTCAATAAAATATTAAGTTTGGATGGTTGTATAAAGAAAATAACTTTGGGGGGTTGGAAAGCATTTTATGCTCTTCAAAACAAGTTTAGAGAGGTGGAGCTGCGAGACTAGAAAACCACTCTAACTCTTTTTGGGCTTCTAGTGATTATGGTGATTCTCTACGGTTTTGAATTGTGGGACAACAACACAACCGACTTGCAGTGGAAACAAATTGAGAAAATTCAGAAGCGTTTGATTACAAACAAATTCAAAATTAAAAGTGTCGTTCCTAATGTTGTCTTGTTAAGTGAAATAGGGGCTGCTCCTATTGAAGCAATTGCTATGGTGCCATTCATAAGATATTTGAAAAAAATTGAGCAAATGGAAGAGGGTAGATGGCTAAGGCTACGTTTAATGACAGATTGTGCAAAAGAAAGAAGACTTGGATGCGGAAAAATATCAAATGGTTTAGTAAATGGGGTATTTTCTTGAGCATGTTGTCAAAATGTTTGGTCAATTTAGTGTGTCCTAAATTGCTACATTAATTTTTCAATTCGGGATTCGTAAGCTGACGAAGTGTGGCGCACTATATGTGCAAGATAACCTATCTCTTACTTTTTTGTCGTTTTTGGGTTTTTATTTATTTATTTATTTATCTTGGGGTTTTATCTTGGTTGGTTTCCTAATGTGAGATGGAAATTCTAAAAGACAAGTATGGATATAAATGTTCAAGGCAATGATGTCCTTTATAATAATTTCCCAAACTTCAAACTTCAAAAGAGTTTTAAAACATGCAATGACAAAATTAATTCCTACAAGAAAATGAAAATGTGCCACTATACTAGTCAAACAAACAGTGAACTATTGATCATGAAACCCATTACCCTTGCTGCTGTCTAAATAAAAAAGAAACTGTGCTCAAAGAAATCCAAGAATTGCAAGCAAAGTAAAGCTAAAATCAAATTACATAAACTCATATTATGACCCCTCACCATTAGTCTCGCTATGGCTTTCGGAGGTAATCATAAACAACTTGAGCAATCTGACATCTAATTTGCAGAAAAATAAACTAATATCAAATTACACACTCATACTTCAATCCCTCACCATTAGTCTCGCTACGGCTTTCAGAGGTAACTGATATTGACATGAGTAATTTAATATCTAATCTAACTAATAAAGCAAATGTACAAAACTGAAATAAATAAAATAGTGCTGGAATTAAAAGCTAAGAAAAATAAATCAGCAGAAGGACAAGACTGATTCCATGTCATTAGTCATTGTAAAACTATGTGCAAATGCCCGGGCTGTCTACTGTAATCTGGAACAAAGACACTGATCAGTTAACAACAGTATAAAGCATGAAAAATTATGGACAGAAATAAAATGTTAATACCATAAGAGATGTAATATATACACGTGAATAACTATGGCATAATGAATGTAAGGAAATAAAGCATGAAAATATACAGTAATAAACAAAACCTCGGCGTGTGCAGGGGCCCTCTGCACAATCCTTGGGCAACAACTATCAACCATGAATTATACTTATGAACAGATTCTTCTCATGTATTCAAAATGCAGTCATAACAAGGAAATAATGTCACGGTACAGTGGGCTTTCTTTTAAGCAAAATTACATTACAGAAGCTAGCTACTATGCGTATGAGAATGCATTATTTATAACAGAGGATGACATAACTACTTTTCTACAATCTGCGCTGATAAAAGACACGTGAACAACCACGTCCAGAAATCTAGCATTATGGCTGCCGTGAAGATTAAATCTATGGAGGTTGGCCGTTGGATTCAGCTTATGGAGTAGTTCACAGGTGTTGATATGTCCCCTGAGATTTAGGAACGGCCACACAAGTCTTCACGTGGTGAAAAACGGAGTTCTGTCACCGTAGGACTCTTAGGTTGACCACCGCTTGACTACCTTTAACCACGGCCTTCTTTGATGAATTCGACTGAGCCAATAGAACTCAGTCCATATCCGTGTCATTTCCAACTTGCCCATGTGGCTTAATTTGCCTGAAGACACCTGCAATATAGAATTTAACAAAATGGCTGCGGAAAGTTGAAGCGGCTGCGGAAAGTGACAAGATTCCGCAGCTCAATGAGCAAAAATCTAATTCAAACAACAGACACAAAACATAGTTAAAAACCACTTTAAATGCTCTTTTATGATTAATATGCAATGATGTTGATGACTTAGGAGGTCCAGGTAAATGGAAAATGTCTAGAAAGGTGTATAGGAAAGATGCAAGTTTGGGACTCAACATACCCCCACTGTGAAGGTGTTGCATGTCCCCTATGCAACCAAAATTTTGATCATCCTCCTTCAATTCATATGCCTTGATACCTCTGCTAGTACATCCAGTCCTCTTCTCCTTTTTCTTGGTGCTGCTAACATCCCGAGCTTCTTCATCAAGCATCTGAATTTGAGATTAATCAGTTCTCTACTTATCTTCTTGCATTTCTTCTTCAATTTCCTGTTCTTTTTCTGCCACAGTCCTAGATGTAGCATAGTGTTGTCATGAATGATCTTGTCCAATCTATTTTTCTCCTTTAATGCTTCATTTTCATTTTTAATATGTCTATTTAAAACCTCCAACTCAAAGACTTCTTGTTTCAACGATTGGACTAGAGCTTCTTGTGTTGTGTGAGGCCGAGTGGATGAAGTGTTGGGACCCGTGGCTGTTCTTTCTAAGGATTCTATGTAATCATACACCTCTTGCTGCTTTGGATCTATCTCGGGTGTCGTTTTCCTTGGGCTGTCCCCAAAATGCTGTGGAGGAGAATTGACTTCAAAATCTGGCCGAAAAGGACTCATGTCAACATCTTGAGGACTAGTTTCAACGTTTGGCTGAGAATGAGGTGGAATATGGCCAGCTGGAGTTTGTTTAGGTGTTTCTTCTCCCAAATCAATAAAATGGGGTCCTTTTGTTTGTGCTTTCCTCCACTTTCCTTTAAGCCTGGTGCTTCTTCTTACATGCTGTGGACTACTGTCTTTTTCCTTTTGTTTTTCTTTTCCTTTCTTTTTGGCCATAGCTGACTATTCCTGAAGGTGAACTAGTCTCTCAAACAATACTTGATGGTCTTCTTCTGAGGAAGGGGTTTGATGCACAGCCTCAATGCTTCTTTTCTCTTTTGATTTTATTGGCTTTTTACCCTCAGTCTTTTCCTTCCTCCTTTTAGACAGTCTTTCTTCTCTACTAGTTCTTTCAACTATGTTAGTAGGAGTGCTTTGAGTTTTATCACCTGTTCTCTTTCTTCTACTTCTTTTTGATGTACTGCCTTCAGGGGTTTCTTGGGGTTCTTCAAAGAAATTTCTAATTAAAAATTTCTCCCAGGTGTCCTTTTTCTCTTTTAATTGTTTTTCTATCAAGATTTTCACGAGACCATGGTGATACAAATGTGGTTCTACGTCCCCCAGATGCTTTTGGACGGTTACAGACATTTTTTTCAAACTTTTTAGTAAAAATTATGGCAGATTGAGGGTCTGGTTGTCTAGGAAATTCATCAATAGTCGGGTATGATACATATACATTGACCAAAAACGTCCCTCACAGGTGATAAAATTTTGAATAACCAGCAGTAAACTGGCCCACTCTTCTTTTAAAGCATGAACATGAATTCCCTTTTTGAAAATGGTGACATCCATACCTGGGTTACGTAGGATCACTCTCCAGGCTTCCTCGCCAATGCTCTTGTTCTTGAACCAGCGTTCACCTTCTTGAGGGAGTTCTGTAGCAGTTTCTATGGATGCCTCAGTCACTGTAAATTTGAGGTCCCCAATTTCTACCTCCAGACCGTTGAAAGACCTCGCAAAAGATTTTGTTACCTCCTTATTGTAGCCTTTAAACTTTCGAATAAATCGAAGCCATTTTTCCTTTTTCAATATGTCTTTGACTTGCGGGTATCCTTCCATAAATTTGGGTCCCTCTGGTTTTGTCCTCAACAATTGACCCATCCTTCCTTCTGTTCTTTAAAACTCGTCTGCGTGAGGAGGGTTTAACGGAGGTAAGACGACTGAATTAGTGGAAATGAACAGGGTTTATGAAGGAGACCAGTGACTGTAAGCGGATATCAGAGAATAGGTACACGGAATGAAGCGGAACAGAGAACAAAATGGGGTGAAGGCTTATGTGAGCACAGTGGAAATGTAGCCGTGAGGTCAATATAACAGTAGGGGGAGTAAAGTGCATCCGACAGTATTTAAAATTGGGTGGCTGCAGAGTAGATGCAAGCACGTTTATGAAACGGCTACGGATTTTGTGCGGCTGAGAGAAGCCGTAGTCAAATCAACCACGTTCCATAATTACAGGTGGAGTATCAAAGTATAGCCGAACATGAGTGAAGACCGGAGGCTTGATTATGAGGCCGTTTAAAAATGAATGCAAGGATTTTGGGGGAATCGTATAGAGATCGTGGAACGGTTATGGAGTTATCAACGCAATCATTGCATATAATGGAGCTATGGTTTATAACTATGTAAAAATGTGCTTGAATGCCATTTGAAATAAATTTCTACTCATACATTGGAATTCTTGCCATTTTTCATTAGTCTTCAATCAGTTGCTCCTCGTTGATGCTTTTGAGTGCCTCATGTCTTCATAATATGTCCTCATACCTGCATTTGATTTCATGATTGCTGAACTAACATCTGACTGTAAATTTTTGAAAAACAGAGTGGTGGCTGCAGAAACTGCTTCTGGCTGCGGAAACTGGTGTCAGCTGTGGAAACTGACACAACAATTATTTGGGTGAATGGAGATGGATAGATGATAACTGACTGAATGAAAATGGTCATGAAAGAAAATTTTTATTGGTGAAATGAAATGAAATAGATGAAATGGAGTGAAATGAAATGAAGTGGAGTGGAATGAAGTGGAATGAAATGGAGTGGGTTGTCATAAAAATTGTGAAATGAGAGAGAGAGGGAAATTTTTTGGAAAATATAGGGTGTCAGGTGTTCCTGATTTTCACCCTACATTTTCTGTATAAGATTGCCAATCAGTGATTGGTTTTCAGGCTAATACAATTTTTTTTTTTTTTTTTTTGAAACTAAAAAGAACAAAGGCTAGGCTGGTGGAGAAGAAGGATTATTCTTCACCAGCCTTATTGCAGAATTATCTTGAAACATTTTGACAAATTCCTCTTTTGAGAGTGGCTTATGATAGATCTTTAATCTGTGGCCATTCACAATAAGAGGAGTTTGAGATTCATCAATAGTCTTTGTTGAGGAGGTAAATCCCCTCTGCGGACAGAGGCGATCCCTACTAGCCCAGCAGGGGTCTAGCAACAAACAAACAATGCTATGACGCAAGTTCCTAGTTACGAATGAAAGACTTGGGATAAGAGCCTACCTGGATTCCAACGCTAGATCTGAAGAAGAGATGTCCCCGTCCTTCAGCCCTGGCAGATCACAATCCTTCCGCGATCTCCGCGGATGAACACCTGCACACAGAAGAAACGAACAGATACATGCATAGGAACCAGCATACGTAACTAAACATCGGTCAGAAAAGATATTACTCGCATTAACATGATAGAAAAAGGAGTGGAACCACAATCATAGTCATCTATTAAAGTGATAAACGAATAGAAGTTACAACCAAGTTCTGACGTCGGAATGCCCAACCAGTTCCTGCTCCCGCTCGTCCACACATCCTCCGGCAGACAGCTCGCCAAGGAAAGGGAAACCTCTCCCGTAGTCTCGTAACAATGGTCTCCTCGCTTGAATGGGCCTTATGAAAGAAGGATTCTTTACAGCACAAAGGCACTTCCTTTGGGAATAGGGAGATGCAAGCTTCAGCACTTTTCAAGACCTTATCGCCCGTTCCGCCCTTAGCTCTTCCGCCCTTCAATGGATGAAGGCTATATTTATAGAGGAGAGGAGGAGGTTGGGATCCCTACAATAGTGGAAGGGAGGCCTTATCCTTTGGGAGGTTCCCCATAAGGTGGAAACAAGAGGCCAAAGGAGGAAGGCCGTGTTTATTCAGGCGAAACCACTCCTGATGACTCATCCACGAAGTTGTTGTAATCGAAACTTCGCCTCTTTTTTAAAAAAACTTTCCATAAACAGAGTGGCGCGGGTACAACACTGGGACAGAGCGCCAATTGGCGCGGGCTCAGTGTTAATTTTCCCCCATTGGCGCGAGTACATAACGGGCTACCAGCGCCAATGCAAAAACATGTGTTTTTAGGGGTCTGTTCAGGAAATGATAAACAAGAGAAATGTTGTCCTCATGGAAAGGGATGCAATGAAGGTATTTTCAAGGCTTGACATTGCTCACAGGTCACATAATGGGTCCTCCATTGTGCGGGACGGGGAATGGTAGGGACGGTGACAAATTACTGTGTAACAGATGCCCCCTAAAGCATGAGGCCCGAGAGAGAGAGAGGGGTGAAATGCTTTACGAGAACATGTTCAATTGAAGCCCCACCGTCGGAAAACCTGTGCAGAAAAATACAACTGATATCTCAAGTACATGATGTGTATGCGGTATGGGCGCAGCCATCCGAAACAGAGTATGCTATAATCCGGATCTAGGGTATGGGCGCAGCCATCCAACTAAGATCAAACAAATAGACTCAGGTATGGTCGCAGCCATCCAATCAGTGAGTCATGATAATAATCCACAATCGCAGCCTGGATTACAACAGACACAATCCAGGGTCTTGCGCTCCATCTCGACCCAACAAAGTACAAGTTCAAGCATGTGAATATGTGAGCTGAAGTCGAACATGCAAGAACATCGTCTGATTACCAGCCAATGATGAAAGCTGTTAACAGACGCGAGAGAAACCACCAATAATGACAATGGTCCTCAAGGTACTACAGGTACAATCTACGGCGTGTAAATAAATGAGTTGACGTCGAACACCCGCAGAATCATTCGATCGGAAGTCAATGATGTAAACTTCACGTCGAATGCGACGAACCTGCCATTGAGGCATGCAGGCTCCAAGGTACCATCAGGAGTCTCTAGACCATCTTCCTGGATAATGAGTTGAAGTCGACAGGAAGCGACCTTGATCGAAGGTGGGCCATAATGATTCCCACATCATCGACACGAGACAGAGAAACATAATGTTTTGTTGCGAATCAGGATCATATGAGAAACAGAGGAAGGTTGATATTTGCAGAGGCCAACTTCTCTTGAACATATAAACGGCACGACAATGGACTCGACAGTATTTGACATCAACGGATCAAAGGTCATGGCGACGAGGCAGTGAACAGATGAGAGGTCAAAAGAGATTACCCAAACCCATGGAGGCAAAGTGAAACAGCGAGATGAGATGTCCCCAACCCGACACGAATGCAGACAAGTGCCATGTTCAAGAGCGACATACTGCCGACGACAACGACGATGGTTCCATTTTTCCCCCACCATTTCTGGCGAGTACCTCTTTATTTTTACACAAGCTTGAAGAGGATACCATATTCTTGTCATATAAATCCGTCCTTCGGACGAATCCATCCTAGTACATTTAACGAGCCCTAGGAAGGAGAAACTCGAATAACGTCATTTCGACTGAATCCAATGTCATCAGGGTTTAACGAGTCTGACAAAGGAAGAACTCGGCGTCTTTTCATGTTTAGAGAGTTTGAAAAGACAGCGGAAAAGAAAACTCCACAAGTCCCTTTTCGTAAATAGTTCCCCAGATCCGAAAAGGTAGAAAACAATATCCGGAAAAACCTCCTAGTCGCAATAGGCTAGGGTATTCCTTTTTCGTAATCAATCCATCCCAGCCCGAAAAAGGGTTAAACTTATACTGGGTGAATTTCGATTCGTGTCCATTTTAACGAGATCGAAACGACAAGGGCCTCGGCAATCTTTTCATGTTTAGAGAGTCAGAAAAGAGCTGAAAGATGACTCCTCCTGGAGGAGCGAGTGGTATAAAGGGTAGCAACTGGTTCCGGTAATGGTGGAACTACTCTGAACAAATAAAGGTCGAGAGGCTGGCTAACAAGACCACTCATAGCAGCGGTTCCTCAGGAACGGGTAAAACAACCAAGTGAAGGAATATGATCGGCCAAGCAGATAGTGACAATGGAGTGAGAAAACCAAGGCTCATCTGGCAGAAATAGGCTGATAAAATGGCAATCACAAGAGGTAAAATAAGAATGGTTTCATTTTTACACAAGCTTGAAACAAAGATAAACTATGCTTAAAACCGGTTTCATTTTTACACAAGCTTGAAACGGAAACAAACTATGCTTGAAAAAGTAAGCATGCCCCCAGCATGGTGACTCAATTCGAGGTACATGCCCCCCAAGCTTCATTCCATATGAAAAGCAGATGGAGTGAAGGTTCAAATTATGAGATCAAGAGAAAGACTCGACTGGGATTTTACGAGATCTAAACAAAGACTCGAATTGAACGGGAACGTGTTTCATTATTTTAACGAGGTTGACACATTAAAAGAACTATCCTCAAACACCTTGTTTCATGGTTTAGGGAGCTTGACACAAGACCAGGAATTGTGCTCCGACAAACCTTGTTTCATTTTTTAAGGAGCTTGACACAAGACAAGGAACTATGCTCCGACGACCTTGTTTCATTTTTTAAGGAGCTTGACACAAGACAAGGAACTCTGCTCCGACGACCTTGTTTCATTTTTTTAAGGAGCTTGACACAAGACAAGGAACTCTGCTCCGACCGACTTACATCAAAAAGAACCAGAAGGCGGTGCTTCCAAGAGTTCCACTCCTGATGGAAGGGAAACACCCTGGAAGTCAGGACCCAATGCCCCCAGCACATTATGCACAACGGCATCATCACTGAGCACAGGCACAGGGTAAGTAGCCACATAGTTGACCTGCGGTGGAGCAGATACAACGGGTGGATAGAAACCAGGAGGGGGTGATGGCGGACCAGATGCCATATTAGGACCAAAGAACGAAAGCTGATCAATGGTCACGATCCGTCCTTCATGTGGAGAGCACACCACGCGAAAGAGGGAGGAGACAAGGGCTCCCATGGCATAGGTGTAATCGCGCCCCAGGAGCAGATTGAAATCCAAAGGGCCTGGAACGACCATCACGTCCATATGGACGGTTTTACCTCCCAAAGTAACAGGTAACCTTGGAAGGATCCCCAACGGTTGAATCGTCCTTCTGTTAAAAGTGAGCAGATTCTGCGTAACAGGCGCAAGCGGCGGCGAACCGAAAGCTTGCCAGGTAGTTGAAGACAGAATACTAACAGAGGCACCTTCGTCTATAATGGTGCGGGGTACAACCAGACCAAGAGCCTGTACTGTGATCTCGAAAGGCACATAAGACGGAAGGCGAAATCCTGCAAATCGATTCCAGTCAAAGGAAGCGACCAAACTACTCGGAGGGGCTACCATCGAGATGCGAAGGTCTTCCCCTGATGTTACGGAAGCAGAAGCCTCCCCCATGACCTCCATCTCGAAGGCGGGAGGAATATCCTCCGTAGCCTCCATCATGGGCGGCGGAGGAGGAGCTTCTTGAAGCACAGGGACAAGAGAATCTTTCTCCAAGTCTGAAGAATCTGAAGAGATCAGAAGGACATGGGGGGTGTGAGGTCCACTCTCGACAGAAAAGACCTGGTGCACCGTGGACGGGGCCAGTTCAACCGATCCGACGACCAATGGTTGGTCGGGGACGGATTCGTGAATTTGAATTTCTGAGGGAGTGGGATCGACCAAGGATGACTCTTGACCAATCATAGGATCAGCTGGCGGAGGACTCAAAGAAAGCTGTTTATAACCAGTCGGGAGGCGTGGTGTAGAAACAGTCAGGTTGTCTAAGACTCGCTTGGCTTCATCCATATAAGGACAAAGGTGAATAGCATGGTGCCCTTCACACAACTTACAGGGATTGGTGATCTTACCCTGCTTCTTAGGAGCCTTACCAGTGCCCCCAACCTGACTCCCGGAAGCCAAAGACAACGGTGGGGGACCGTTGGACCATACTTCGAGTACCTTGGGAATGCCAGGGCAGTCTCGAAGAAGATGGTCTCCCGTGCACAACATGCAGGGGAACTTGACTTTCCGAGGAGGGTTGGAAGGGTTATCAAGAGGAGACGTTTCAGGAGCAATAGTAGCACTTTTAATCTCTCGCTTATCAGACTTCTTCTTCTTTGTCTTCTTCTTCTTCTTCTTAGCCACCTGGTTACTCGAATCCAGACTTTCACCAGGCGAAGAGGAGGAGGAGGACTCAGAAACAGGCGAAGAAGGGGAGAGGTCCACCTTAGAATCAACATGATGTGGTTTGGGTGGAGGAACTGATTGACCAGTAACTGAGACATTCGGAACGATAGAGGTTGAGAACAACCAAACAGGCAACCCAACAGTTAACCCAGGAAGGGACAACGTTGCCATATAAGGAGCACCAACATTTCCAAAAGGAGGAAAATGACCAGGATTCCCTTCTGAAGGGATTCCTTGGTTGGTAAACTCTGAAAAAGTTGCCATCAAAACTCAAAACCACACACGGGCTGAAAAAAGAGTTTAAGACACACGATCAAATGGCCAACAAGCAATATCTAAACGGGCGTGTAATCGTGGGCGATTAATTTTACCACATTGGAAAGTAAGAAATTCTACCGTTTCATGTTTTAAGAGTCGAGAAACGATAAAAAGATGACTCTATCTCTTTCAGAGTTGATACAAGCGTGAAAGGACAAGCGCTTGACGGTCTTTTCAAGTTTAGGGAGTCAGAAAAGACCAAATGACTACTCGGGAAAAACTAGGCACAAAGGGTGTACCAAATATCCGTGAACTGCAATATACACCTTGGTTTCAAAAATGAAACAGAAATCGACCAAGGACTTTCCGTACGTGCAGGTAGTCTCCCCGAATGCTGTGTTCGGTGTATCACGGGTATAGGGCGGCAGACTCGGCTTCCTGTGGATAAAGGATTGAAAACCTAGATGGGTCTCCCTTTATATACGCGACGGTACGGGGAGCGCAAGTCCGTACTAGCGCTGTCTAAAGCCAAACGGCGAGCGACAGCTGCTAGGTTTAACGACGCCAGAACACGTCTCTAGCCTAGACTTTCTAAATATGTTTCGTTAAGTTTCAATGCTGCCTTAGGTTAATTGAATAAATTTTACAGTTGATCTTCAATTAAGTTTCAATTTTCAGGCCCTACCGTATGTAGTGTCTCAAAAGACTCCTAAATGCAAAACTATATGAGAAAAGAAAACTTTTCAATTCGATGAATGCTATCTAGTTAAGGGAAGAGCTTCAAACAATGATGCAATAAAAAGCAAAACTGAAAATGAAACTTTTCCAAACTAGATGACTTTCACTATCCAAAAGTATTCTAAAACATCCAACGAAGCGAATTATGCAATGTAATCTATGCAAAATTCTTTTTCCGAAAACTATGCAATTGTAATCTATGCACAATTTCCTTTTCTTTTCAAATAATATGAATGCACTCAATGCATTTTTCGATGAAATGAGAATCTACTTAATGCATACTTTCAATAAAAGAGAATGCACTCAAAGCGATTTCTAGTTTTCAATCATTAAACAATGCAATCTAAGTTCAATGATGGATCTCAAAAAATACTTTTCAATGCAATGTGATCTAATGCATTTTAACAAAAAGAACACTATGAGACGAAAACTAAATAAACGCAAATCTCCTTAATGAAGGATGAAGGCAAAAGGGATGCAAACAAACACTAAGAATGCAACCGTTGTTTCAAAATACTTTGTGACAAAATCCCTCAAAAGTTGACAAGACATATGCGGTCAAACACAAAAAGGACTTCCAAAGCAAGAGATCAAAACAAGGCATTCATCCCTTTTACATCAAACAATCATAGAAAGAAGACATCCCAAATAATGAACAATGTAATCTATGCTCATACAGGGGAAAGACCCGAAGGGAAAGACGCACTGTTGAAGGATTAAGGGAAAAAACTCAATTTTCATACACCCTGAAAGTGGCCCGACTTGTACATTGACAACTAGCGCCACTTGGCGCGACTTTTACTTGAAAACTAGCGCCAATGGCCAAGTGGCGCGGGTTGCTAACTGACAACAAGCGCCACTGCTTGAAAATGAAAAAACAAAGAATTTCTCCCAACCAAGACCAGACTTCCCACTTCAAGCTGAATCTAAAACAAACCCAGAAGCAAAGTACTGACCAAAAGAAGCTTCCGAACAAGGGTAACCCTACCACCTACAGGAAATGGCGCGACTGTCTGGCTGTAATCCGCGCCAGACAGGAGATGGCGCGAGTGATAAACTAACAACCTGCGCCAACTGGCGCGACTGTCAGGGCTAAACTCGCGCCAATAAAGCCAACTATGAAAAGGTGAAAATTCGGAAAAGCAGAGGTCAGATCTGATCCTCTGGGGGCTGAACCAAAAGCCAAAACACAAAAAGAACCCAACCCAGAAGGCTCATCAAGCAAGGAAAAAACGATCAAAGCGAAACAACATAAACGAGACAAGGAAAACCGGACGATCCCCAGCGGAGTCGCCAATTTGTTGAGGAGGTAAATCCCCTCTGCGGACAGAGGCGATCCCTACTAGCCCAGCAGGGGTCTAGCAACAAACAAACAATGCTATGACGCAAGCTTCTAGTTACGAATGAAAGACTTGGGATAAGAGCCTACCTGGATTCCAACGCTAGATCTGAAGAAGAAGATGTCCCCGTCCTTCAGCCCTGGCAGATCACAATCCTTCCACGATCTCCGTGGATGAACACCTGCACACAGAAGAAACGAACAGATACATGCATAGGAACCGGCATACGTAACTAAACATCGGTCAGAAAAGATATTACTCGCATTAACATGATGGAAAAAGGAGTGGAACCATAATCATAGTCATCTATTAAAATGATAAACGAATAGAAATTACAACCAAGTTCTGACGTCGCAGCTTCCTTCGAACGGGTCTCCGGTCGTCCACGTCTCGCAAAGCTCGCCAAGGAAAGGGAAACCTCTCCAGAGTCTCGTAACAATGGTCTCCTCGCTTGAATGGGCCTTAAGGGAAAGAAGGGATTCTTTACGGCACAAAGGCACTTGGGAATAGGGAGATGCAAAGCTTCAGCACTTCAAGACTATCATCCTTTCAGCCCCTTCATCAATGGATGAAGGCTATATTTGTAGAGGAGAGGAAGAGGTTGAGCTCCCTACAATAGTGGAAGGGAGGCCTTATCCTTTGGGAGGTTCCCCATATGTGGAAACAAGAGGCCAAAGGAGGAAGGTCGTGGTTATTCAGGCGAAACCACTCCTGATGACTCATCCACGAGGTTGTTGTAATCGAAAATTCGCCTCTTTTTTTAAAAAAAATTCCAAAAGCAGATTGGCGCGGGTGATTAACTGGGACAGAGCGCCAATTGGCGCGGGCTCAGTGTTAATTTTCCCCCATTGGCGCGAGTACATAACGGGCTACCAGCGCCAAGGCAAAAACAGGTGTTTTTAGGGGTCTGCTCATGAAATGATCAACAAAAGAAATATTGTCCTCATGGAAAGGGATACAATGATGGTATTTTCATACGACATTGTTTCACATGTCACATAAGTTGGTCCTCCATTGTAAAGTGACTGGGAATGGTAGGACGGTGACAAATTACCGTGTACGCTCTGATTCTTACCGCTCCATTGCTAGAGATCTTGTCAATCTCATATGGCCCAAGCTAATGAGTTTGAAATTTTCCTTTAAAATATTTAAACTTGGAATCAAATAATAATGCCCAATCTCCTTCTTGAAATTTCTTCTCTTTGATGTATTTTTCATGCCATTTAGCTCTTTGATATTGAACTAGATCAGTTTTTAGAATTTCCTCTTGTCTGATCTCATCTAGCTCATTCAATTTCTCCATTCTATGCTTTTGGGCTTTTGATAGATCCATCCCCAACTGAACTGCTATCTTGAAAGTTTTGACTTGGAAATAAATGGGAAGCAGGACTTATTTCCCATAAACAAGTTAATAGGGAGAATGTCTTGTTGTATTTCTCCATGTAGTTCGTAGGCCCACAAGGCTTCGTGAAAGCCTTTCTCGCCCAATCTCTTCGTGTAGATGAACAAGCTTTGGTGATGATACTTTCGAGAACTTTGTTTGTAGACTCCACTCGACCATTTGCTTGCGGATGGTAAGGAGTAGATCTTTCCGTGCTTGATTTTTGTATTCTTCCAACGCCTTCTCCACCAGGTTGGATGTGAATTGGCTTCCCTGATTTGTCAAAATTTCTCTTGGAACACCAAAGCGAGTAAAAATATCCTCATAAAGAAAATTAACAACTGAATTTTCAGTAGCAGACACTAATGCTTTGGCTTCTACCCATTTAGTAACATAATCAGTACAAACCAGTATATACTTCTTTTGCTTAGATGGTGGATTAATAGGTCCAATGAAATCTAAAGCCCATTTTTCAAAGGGTTCGATAAGTACCTGTGTTTGCAATGGCATTTCATTTGAAAGGGTAGGTTTCCCTACTTTTTGGCAGCTGTCACACCTTTTGACATATTTTTTTGCATCTTTGAAGAGGGAAGGCCAATAATATCCTAAAGAGAGGATTTTATAGGCCATCCTTTTGTCTGAAAAGTGTCCGCTGCATGGTTCATCATGACATGCATTAAGAATATCAGGCATTTCATCCTCCCTAACACATCTTCTGATCATAAGATTTGGCCCTGTTTTAAACAATTCATTAGAAATCCATGAATATTTTGAACTCTCCTGAATAATTTTTCGTTTTTCATTTGGAAATAAATGTGAAGCCAGTTTCCCTGTAACCAAATAGTTAGCAATATCTGCATACCAAGGGGTCTTAGTAGTTACTGCAAACAAGTATTCATCAGGAAACTTATCCTCTACAGGGGAATCTTCTTTAGTATTTTTAATCCTAGACAAGAAATCAACTACTGTATTTTGTTTCCCTAGTCTATCCAACACAGTAATATTGAATTCCTGCAAAAGTAGGAGCCATTTTGTCACTCTGCCATTAGTAACAGGTTTGTTCATTAGATATCTAATCGTAGAATGATCAGTATGAATAAAAGTTTCATAGCCTGTTATATAATGTCTAAACTTATTGATTGCATGAACAACAACTAAAAACTCCTTTTTAGTCACAGTATAGTTCAACTCTGTGGGAGTAAAATTTTTACTGGTATAATAAATGGCATAAGGGACTAAATATTTTTGACCCAACACAGCTCCCAGAGCTGTATCCGGGGCATCTTAGAAATATGGAAAGGGAGTTTCAATTTGGTCCTCTCAAAATGGGTGCTTCTGAAATCTTCTCTTTCAAAGTTTCAAAGGTTTTTTGGCAATCAAGTTTCCAACTGAATTCACAATCTTTTGTAAGCAATTTTAAGAGTGTAGATGCAATTTTTGTGAAGTTTTCTATAAATCTTCTATAGTATCCAATAAATCCTAGAAAACTTCTAACATCTCTTTCACAATTTGAAATAGGCAACTTGGAGATGACTTCAACCCTTGATCTATCAACCCCTAATCCCATCTCCCGAAATATGATGCCCCAAAACAATACCTTCGCAAACATCATAAAGCATTTTTCATGGCTTAATGAAAGGTTTGTTTCTTTACATCTTATAAGGACCTTTTCCAAATTTTCTAATGCCTCTTCAAATGAATCACCATAAACTGTAAAATCATCCATATAAACCTCTACACAATCATGGATTAGATTAGAAAAAATTCCCAGTACTGCTCTTTGGAATGTTGCGGGTGCATTACATAACCCAAAAGGAAGCACTCGATAGGAAAAAGTCCCCCATGGACGGGTAAATGTGGTCTTATCTTGATCTTCAGGTGCTACCTGAATTTGATTATAGCCACTAAAACCATCCAAAAATGAAAAGTACTTTTTGCCTGCTAATGTATCTAATACCTGATCGATAAAGGGCAAAGGAAAGTGATCCTTCAAATTTGCTTTGTTCAATTCCCTGTAATCAATGCATACCCTCCATTTACCATTATTTTTAGGTACTATAACAAAAGGAGAAACCCATCGGCTATCTGAAATTGGATAAATGAAGTTTACATTGAGTAGTTTTTGGAGCTCTTCTTTCACTATCTCCCTAAGGTTTGGATTCATCCTTCTTTGAGGTTGTCTGATTGGTCTACTGTTTTCCTCAATATAGATATGATGGATGCAAGTCTTAGGATCAATACCTTTCATGTCAGTATACTCCCATGCAAATGCGGTAGAATGTTTTTGCAAGATTTTGGTTAGTTCTTCTTGTTGTGACTTTTCCAAATGTTTGTTGATATTCAATGTTTTTCCTGGAAAAATCTCAATAGTAGAACTACCAAACTCTTCCATAGAGTAAAGAGACATTTGTCTTGATGATAAATTTTCTATGTCAGATTCCAACTGAAATTGTGTGGGGTCATATTCTGAAGATGTCTCAAAATTTTCTAATGTGTTCAGAATTTGACTATCCTCACTGATTTCAGAAATGGTAAAGACAGGTTGTATAGTGTCCTCATCATCGACCCATTCATTGTCTCCTACTTCTGTGATTGCTTTTGCTGGAGGATACAAATTTAATTTCTTTGTCGATTTACCATTAGAAATGTACATATCCCCAGATCTACAACTAATGAAAGCATCAGCTGTGGCTAGCCAAGGTCTTCCTAAGATAAGTGGGTGCCCTCCTAGATTACTCTTGGGAGTCAAAATCATAAAATCTACTGGATATTCCCAAGAATCTAAGGAGACTGAAATATCTTCTAATACACCATCGGGTTTGATAATTGATCGATCTGCAAGTTGCAGTAAAGTAGGTGTAAAAAGAAGATTAGGAAGTTTTAGCTGTTCCATAATCTGTCTACTCATAATGTTGATAGCAACCCCTAAGTCAATCAATGTGTTTGGAATTTCTATCCCATTTATATGTGTCTTGACAATTGGACTACCTGGATCTACATACTTCTGCATGGTAATTTTTCCCATCATGATATCTGCAATTTTTCCTACCAAGTGGATTCTTCTTGTATCTTTTAGTTTCCTTCATGGTCTTTTGAGACTCAACTCCTTTATTGTTTTTGCTAGAATAGGAATCTCTCGAATGGCTTGTAGCAAAGGAATCTTGATACAAAAATTCTTTAATTCATCTAGAAAATCATAGTTAGGCAACAAGATTTGTTTTTCCACCCCTTTATCAATTTGTAATCTTTCAGGGAAAGGAGGTGTGGATGAAGATGCAGGTTGCTCAACTATAGGAGTTGTGGGGGTTAACTTTTCTTTCTCTTTTTGGATGTTTGAGTTTTGAAGAGATGCTTCCTCAGAACCCTTATTGACTTTAAGAGAGTCCTCCTTAGAGATATCTTGATGTTGGATATCTATAGAAGGTTTTTCTAAAATTCTACCAGACCTGAGTTGTGCATCATTAAGAGGAACAATCATATAGGTAGGAAATTGTTGTCCTTCTATCATGTAAGTATTCTGAGGATTTTTATTGTTAGGATTTTTCAATGGCTGAGATGGAAGTTGATTTGTCTTTTGTTGGAATGGAATCATGAGTTGAGGATTTGAATTTTGTTGAGAAGGTTGTTGTTGTGGAAATGGAAATGGAAGTTGTAGATTTGGGTTTGGAAGTTGTGGAGCTTTTTTATTTTGAAAAGATGGAGGATATTGATAAAATTGAGCAAATCTCCCATAATGATTTTGCATCCCTTGTACTCATTATTGATATGAATTTTGAGGTTGGGGCCAAGGTTGTTGCCAAGGATTCCAATTTGATGGGGATTGAAAATTCATAGGGTTGTTAAACCCTTGAGTTTTTTGCCCCTGCTAAGGTCTTCTTGCAACAAAACAGAGAGATTCTACTGAATTTGGATCTTCTTGAAAGACAGCTTTCAGTCCAGGAATTGAAGGACAATCCTTGGTCTCATGATTCTCTGAGAAAATCATACATGTTTCTAAAAATTTTGCATCCAAGGGACATTCCCTTAAAGCATGTTTCTTCCTACATTTCGGACAAAAGATGGCTAGAGCATCGGTTTCTGCTTTCTGCTTGTTTTGAATTTTAAGGGTGTCTAGTTGTTCACTAAGGCTCCCTAAGATATCAGTTTTGAATTCATCAAGCATATTTCCAATCTCTGCCCTACTTACTGATCCAGTTGCAGATTTGTTTACCCTGATAAGAGAAGGATCTCTAGGCCCTTTTCCCGTTTTAGATTTTCCCCTTGAGAGATGGACACATAGTTCTGTTATGTCACGAACTATGTGTCTATCTCTCAAAGTTTCCTCATCTAAGTTTTAAAACATGCAATGACAAAATTAATTCCTACAAGAAAATGAAAATGTGCCACTATACTAGTCAAACAAATAGTGAACTATTGATCATGAAACCCATTACCCTTGCTGCTGTCTAAATATAAAAGAAACTGTGCTCAAAGAAATCCAAGAATTGCAAGCAAAGTAAAGCTAAAATCAAATTACATCAACTCATATTCTGACCCCTCACCATTAGTCTCGCTATGGCTTTCGGAGGTAATCATAAACAACTTGAGCAATCTGATATCTAATTTGGAGAAAAATAAACTAATATCAAATTACACACTCATACTTCAATCCCTCACCATTAGTCTCGCTATGGCTTTCGAAGGTAACTGATAATGACATGAGTAATTTAATATCTAATCTAACTAATAAAGCAAATGTACAAAACTGAAATAAATAAAACAGTGTTGGAATTAAAAGCTAAGAAAAATAAATCAGCAGAAGGACAAGACTGATTCCATGTCATTAGTCATTGTAAAACTATGTGCAAATTCCCGGGCTGCCTACTGTAATCTGGAACAAAGACACTGATCAGTTAACAGCAGTATAAAGCATGAAAAATTATGGACAGAAATAAAATGTTAATACCATAAGAGATGTAATATATACACGTGAATAACTATGGCATAATGAATGTAAGGAAATAAAGCATGAAAATATACAGTAATAAACAAAACCTCGGCGTGTGCAGGGGCCCTCTGCACAATCCTCGGGCAACAACTATCAACCACGAATTATACTTATGAACAGAGTCTTCTCATGTATTCAAAATGCAGTCATAAAAAGGAAATAATGTCACGGTACAGTGGGCTTTCTTTTCAGCAAAATTACATTACAGAAGCTAGCTACTATGCGTATGAGAACGCATTATTTATAATAGAGGATGACATAACTACTTTTCTACAATCTGCGCTGATAAAAGACACGTGAACAACCACGTCCAGAAATCTAGCATTATGGCTGCCGTGAAGATTAAATCTATGGAGGGTGGCCGTTGGATTCGGCTTATGGAGCAGTCCACAGGTGTTGATATGTCCCCTGAGATTTAGGAACGGCCACGCAAGTCTTCATGTGGTGAAAAACGGAGTTCTGTCACCGTAGGACTCTTAGGTTGACCACCGCTTGACTACCTTTGACCACGGCCTTCTTTGGTGAATTCGACTGAGCCAATAGGACTCGGTCCATATCCATGTCATTTCCAACTTGCCCATGTGGCTTGATTTGCCTAAAGACTCCTGCAATATAGACTTTAACAAAATGGCTGCAGAAAGTTGAAGTAGCTGCGGAAAGTGACAAGATTCCGCAGCTCAATGAGCAAAAATCTAATTCAAACAGTAGACATAAAACATAGTTAAAAACCACTTTAAATGCTCTTTTATGATTAATATGCAATGATGTTGATGACTTAGGAGGTCCAGGTAAATGGAAAAAGTCTAGAAAGGTGTATAGGAAAGATGCAAGTTTGGGACTCAACACATGTGTCCTACAAACAGTAAAGAGATAAAAACTTTTGTTATGGATAAGTTCAAAAAATGTACTTAGGAGAAAGAGTTAAGGAGAAAGAAGAAGTACTACATTGAAAAGTTTAACCCCACTCATAATCATCAACAAAATGCGCACATAGGTGCCAATATTTCTTGGAGATGTAAAATTCTTATTGCTCAATTAAGGACTAATTCTCATCAACTCCGTTGTGAAACAAGGTGCTGGAAAAGGCCAAAAGAAATGTGGGAGGAAAGAGTATGTATTTTTTTCTCTTCCGAAAAAGTGGAAACAGAAAAACATTTCATTTTAGAATGTGAGGCCTTCAAAGACAGTATGAAAAATTATGTAGGTATTCTGGCAGCTAGCTCCTAGGATAATCTATTCAATGAAGAGTTTCTCGAGAAGCTGGGAGCGTTTATTGTAAAACTCCATAGGAAAAGGGCCAATTACAAGAGTCAGATGGAGAAGAAATATGTCCCATAGGCTATTTTTAGCCTCGTGGAAATTAAAAATAATTTCTTTCTTTCTTTCATGGAAGTTATATCTCGTATATGCTTCAACCGACAAGTGCATAGTGGATTGGAATCAAAATGTCTACTTCTATTTTTATATGGGAGCTTTGAAATATCGGCACAAGGAAGCTACACAATAATAATATTAATTTGATATTTGTTCAACAACCCCCCCCACCCGCCTTCTCACCTACATAAAGAACCTGCAATTGTATCAATTCTAGCATTATTAGGGAGAGCAATAACATAATAGTGTGAGTGTTAGAGCACTCACCAACAGAATGACCACTCACATTTTTTTTTTAAATGAATTGTTAGACACTAAAAAATATTAAAAATAAAATTCCCTCCGTCGGGGGAATTATGTCCCATCAAATCTCTCTGAGCCAATCGACAATTAGAAATAAGATTTCCAGGAAATTAGAAAATTATTTTTGAAATTACAGAAAACATGAATATTCAACATTTTCCCAATTTTTTGGTTAAAATTGCAAAAAACAACAAAATAATGCCGAATCAATACACTTTGACCATGCCTAATTTTCAAATATAACCTAATCACTCTTAAAAATAAAAATAATATATCTTGATGTGTAATACGAAGTGTTTTTATTTCAATGTTAGTGGTAAGTATTAGAAACCATTTTATGCATGGAGTGTTGCTTTATTCTAAATATAAAAAGATATAACAAAAAATTTAAACGACATTCATGTTTGGGAACCCACAATCTTATCAAACATCTTCATGCATTTTCAAACAACATTGACCCCATTTAAATTGTATTTACTAATGATATGTATGCGTTTTTGATGAAAAGAAACTAGAAAATATATAGCTCATTTCCATCTATGAGCTAACTTCCAACTATAACATACGACCAAATCACAACACAAATAGAACCATGGAGAAATGATGAACAAATTGGGATTGAATATTGTTTTGTGAACAAAAACCTATGATCTATGGGCATTTTGACGAGTGTCCAATGTGGGACTACCTAGCATTTAACTGAAAAGGAAGTTGTATATCTTATAGAACCTACTTAAATTTTGAATTGGATTGTGCTGTGAAAATCCATATCACATGGAAATTTTTTAATCTTTCAATTATATTTATTAATTGATCAAATATATATAGAATTATTTTAGATTTATACTGGATCATTATATTATTTTTCATCTATATTGATGCTTTCAAAGTGGAAAAAATGGAGGAAATAGTTTGCAAGTACATTTTTATTAGTGGGTCATAGTTTGGAGAATTGGGGTCATGTTGATGGTGATGGACCCGCCAACATTCATGGGATATCCCTGATATGAAGATCCAACTAGACCTCACACATTTTGGAGTGGGAGTACCAACAATGGGGTGTTAATGATCAACCTTGGTTTGCAAAAATCATAGAGTGGTGCACGGTGTCTTTGGTGAAAGAAAGTGTGCAACTCTGCGGCAAGTCAAGTGCGATGCATGAAGGTTCCAACACACGAAGGGAAAAGGAAGTGCGCCCCTTGGAGGCATGCAATAGTAAAAATCTTGGAAGGAACACACAATGAAAATGACATCACACAAAATAACATGAAAAATAGTCCAAAAGTTAAGGCGACGAATTAATACATCAACACACATCCAACAAGTTTCATACAAATGGAAATGAAATATTTCATAAGCATATGTGTAAGTTAAATAATATATATTGTAAATATAAAAATAATATTCCTACTATATCCACAACATATGCATAAAAGTGTATCGACTCTGAGTTTTATTAAAAGTGATAGTTCTAATCATACATACACCTGCTTCTACAAAGAAGTATACTCCCTCTATGCTACGAAGAATCCAAGGCTCTCACAAAACTCCAAAAAATCCCATTACATGAGTTATGATGATATATTTGTAACAAAGTGGCGTGACTCTTCACATGCTACTTTGTGACTCTTGGACTCCCCTCGTGAATCTTCAACTTATTTACAAAATGACTCATTACATTACATTATGACTCTCCACATTCCAGTATGGAAACTTGGAATTTCGAATTTTCAAATAATTATAAATAATATTACATTTTCCACTCATACCCATGTGAGACAAAATAGGGTAGAGACAACTTGATAGTCTAACAAGGAAAAACATATGATGCTTGAGTTTGGGTGAAATATAGCTCAAGAACTTCTACTTGATGCCTCTCGGTCGCATAATGATGAAAAATGTGGTACTGTGCAATGAAATCCCCAAACTGCGTGATGGTTTCTGCCTGGAAGCAAACTCTAGCCTCCATAGTATCCAGGTACAATGATTTGGAACTAGTCTCAACTTATTTCTCAAGCAGGCACAAAATTGCTCTGATCTGGACTGGACCATCAATGTAGTTCTGTATGTTCTGTCTATTCAACTCCAAATCCTCCTAGGTGGTGATTTGTTTCAGCTTCTCCAAATACTCTTCGTTCTCCTTCCCGACTTGATGTTTGTGTTTAGCTTCGGTGGGTGAGACGACTTATGGGATCTTATAGGTTCTCACCATAAAATCAAAACTATTATATATTCGTACATATGAGGCATGAATACTTCCAATGAAAGAGGTGAGCTACATGGAAAATTTTAGGGGCTAATATTCGCAGGTGGGCTAATTTTCCATGGTTTTTCTAAAAAAAAGATTCGCCAATTTCCATTTTTTTTATAAAAATTATTCGCCTAAATTTTACAATATAAAATTATTTTACATTAAAAATCGCCAACATTATATAGAAAGTATATATAATATCATTATAAATTTGAATAATTTTACAAATACATCAATAAAAATTTTATAGTTTTCATATTAGGGACTTGTGAGATTCGCCACTTTTTTAAACTTCAAGATAATTTTCCATCCTTAAAATTATCCCTGGTGAGCTACTTGCTATTATAGATTAAGATCTGAACTCTCACTTTCTCTAGCTCTGCATGCGGCTTCATTTTCTTCACCAAGGTAAGTGGTGCCCCCCTTGTATCACATTTTCCATTCTTACACGACAGTGATGGAAACTTGCACATTATTAAGAGTATTGACAAATACTTTGATTTGTTGTTGCAAGCTATTCACGCAGACAACTACCTTATGTACGGTCATGAGATCCTCATAGTGGTCCTGCATGGTCTCTCCAAGTGTTGATACTTCAACTAGTATCACTACTCTCATTTCCCCCAAGTAGACCTGTGCGGAAGTTGCATTTTGCGATGTTGTGCGGAGTTGTTGTATCTCTTGTCAGCCAAAATGTAGATTCTGTACCAATTACTTATTATTGATCGTCAAATACTGAGTGTTTGATCTTACTTCACTTGCTAAGGCCAAGTTGGCTTCGGCGATGGAATTTGGATTCCTACCAGTTTCTGTCGCTATCACCCTCTCTCTAATGAATGTGGGTGATGCATGATCATCCATAAAATTATTTCACCATGCTTGTACAATCCTCTTTTGGAGTTCATCATATGAAATATTTTACACATCCATTACCATATCATCATTAAGAGGCACTATGTTGTTGGAATCACGATTGTCGTTAGACCAAAACCCACAGGCGTTAGTCTTCGCTACAATCGCCAGAGTTAGGATCCATGAGAGTCGGTTAGTCCATGTCGTGAAACACATGGGGAGCGTTGAACCCAATTTCCACCAATATCCCCCCCAACGCGAGCCGGGTGAGTTTCGAACTCGAGACCTATCGCTCTAATACAAATTGTTGGAATCATGATTTTCGTTAGACCAAAACCTGTAGGATTTAGTCTCCACTACAATCACCAGAGTTAGGATCCATGATAGGTGGTTAGTCCATGTCACGAAACACACAGGGAGCGTTGAACCCAATGTCCAACATACGTCCCCTTCCTCGCTCAGGACTAACTCTGCAACTGGAGGTGGTGGAATCTGAATGGTGACATATGGTGCACTTGGCATCAAGTCAACATCTTCATCATGTGGCTCCGGTTCCAACTCCATGTCTGCAATTTCAATCAAGTCTTCAATCTGTTGAGCAAGCTCCTGATCCTACATTTGTTCGTTCTCTCCCTCTGTTTTTGGTTGGTTCTGTTCTTTCTCTTCAACCTGTATTGGTGTCATTTCTTCTACTATGGAACCTTTCCTTCCTTCTTCTTCCTGCTTCGACTTATCTACCTATTCTTTCGTCCTTTGCTTCTGTTCTTCCCTCAATTCTTGTTATGCTTTCCGCGCTCTCAATTCTACTTCCTGCAAGCTCTGATTTTGTCTCTTTATCCTCTCTTCTCTTTGTTGCTTCTGCTTCCTCTATGATTCTGTTTCCAAAGCTTATTTTGTGAGAATTGGATCTGATTTCATCTTCCAAATTTGTTCTTTCCTATGTTTTTTCAGTAACCTTTCTCTTTCCCTTGTCTTGTACTTGGTTGTTTCCTTCTACTGTTGTTTCTTCTGGAGTTTTTGCCGTATGTGGAGTGTCCTGTGAAGTCCCATCTATACTTATTGACTTGAGGGGTTTGGAGTCATTGTAGCAATTCTTCCATGGATCCTCCTCCAGCCAATGAAATTCCCAATTGACCCATTTGTAGTATATTATCACACAATGGTCTTTGCAAATTCCCCTCGGATCATACACATTGAAGTCTTTTATACCGAACTCAACTTCCCTATGACTTTTTCTTCGGTATCTACAAATTTGATATTCTTAATCTCGTATAATACGATCTACAAAGGAAGAGTGGGCCATGGTTCTTTCTTCTTCCTGTGCAGTGACGTTGACAACCTTGTGACGAGATGATATGGCACTTCTTTCACGATAATATTTTCGGTGGAATACCCTAGACGAATATGCGGTAACTTCTGTCTGTCGAACACTCTAATAAGTGTGCCATCCAGTAAGGAAAATCAATCTGTGATCTCTAATATTGCCTCCATTTCTCCTCATGAAATGCAAGGTGGGTCCTCCTTAAAGATAAGCTTGTATAGCAGAACTTCTCTATGGCTGCAATATAAAATAAACTTACAATAAATATGCACAGAAATTTCTCATGGAGTCCATGTCGATTCCATGCTAAGAAACTGATTATGTGCACATATTTCATCTAGTAAGTATGCATACATATAAAACCTTGGTTTCTCACCCTTGGGAGGATCCTGAGCTTGTGCTACATGGGCTCTCAACTGATGAGCCAACAAATATGACCAGTTGAAAAAATTACCCTCGTTCACCACCTGGTTTAATAAAATTTCCCACCCTTTAGGAAAGGTCTTTGTGCTCTGCTAACTGTAGATTTTGCAATCCAAGATAACCAAGAGTTGATAGGCCTTCTTGAGTGGCTTTGTCTTATATGAATGGGTGGCTTTCTGTCGAAATTTGGATGGCTCCTTCACCCATCCTTTGACAATATATCTTGTGTTCATGTAGTTGTGGGTGGCATAGAAGTATGAGTCCATTGTTAAGATTCAACAAGAAGATCCTATTGAAATGAAGCACCTACACTAGGATGGAGCCTCAGGATATTTTTAGGTGGATGTCTATTTATAGATGCATTAGAAAATTGTATTTATATATGCATGTCTATTTATAGATGTATGTGCAAATTCTGTTTATAGATAGCATGTCTATTTATAGATGCATGTCGACTATTATTATCCCTTAATATTAATTGGACAATAAAACATAATATATTCTTAATGAGCACTTGGAAATAGTTAAATTAAGTGGAAAATCAGTTAGCTAAAGGAATTTTGAGTTAAGAGGTTGGTTGGTGGGACATGTAGGTTGACTTAGTTGTAACTGAGTGATTCGAAGTTATAATAGAGTTGCAAGTGCAGTTATGTAAGTTGTAAAGTAGTTTAACTCGGTTAAGTGAGTTAAACTCAGTTGTGCTAGTTGTAACTGAAGATACACTAGTGAGACATCAAGTGAATTAATTATTAATTAATTCACAATCAGTGGTCTCACATGCAACTAAATATTTACTACTATTAACTGCATGCATGTCAGATCCAGTGGATACCCAGTTGAGTTCTAGGTGAAAGGGAAGTAAACTATCAGTTGTGACATTATCTGGTTGCACACATGCAACCACATACACATTTGATGTGCCCATGAGGATTGCACAGTCAAGGCAAGCAATATTACACTCTTTCAGGGATTGCTGTTAGCTAGGATTGCGCAGTGGAGGCAGGTTGTCTGGAGATAGTAAATTGGCTAAGGAACTTGCCAATTTTTGTATGACAGTGTGAGACAGTT